>APFE030125146.1:323290-362279 GCA_000404065.3 Pinus taeda | reverse complement strand
ATCGCAATTCGTATGTTTTAACGTGGTGAGCTAAAGGCTTGTATATATGAAATACACTTAAAACCATGCTTCAACACCCTTGGCAGACTTCACCTGTTTATACACCCGAACATATATGTTTCGTCGGGTCTGCACATATATATAGCTGTTGAGGGTTTCGGGAAGTAGTGCCTCCGATAGTGTATATTTCATATATGTATATGTTTGTGCCTCCGATAGTGTATATAGCATATATACATGTTTTCCGCCTCCTTTAACTCTTCCAACTCCTATAACTCTTCCGCTAGTCCTTCTTTGGGTTCCATTGCTCCGATACTCCTGTTATCGCAATTCGTATGTTTTAACGTGGTGAGCTAAAGGTTTGTATATATGAAATACACTTAAAACCATGCTTCAACACCCTTGGCAGACTTCACCTGTTTATACACCCGAACATATATGTTTCGTCGGGTCTGCACATATATATAGCTATTGGGGGTTTCGGGAAGTAGTGCCTCCGATAGTGTATATTTCATATATGTATATGTTTGTGCCTCCGATAGTGTATATAGCATATATACATGTTTTCCGCCTCCTTTAACTCTTCCACCTCCTATAACTCTTCCGCTAGTCCTTCTTTGGGTTCCATTGCTCCGATACTCCTGTTATGCCTCCGATAGCTCTGTTTTGCTCCTCTGATGGCTATGTTTGCTCCTTCGATAGCTCTGTTTTCTCTTCTTTGTTTTTCTTCTCCGATAGCTTTGTTTTCTCCTATGATGGATCTGTTTGCTCCTTCGATGGCTCTGTTTGTTCCTTTTTGTTTCCTCGAATATTGCCATATTGACATCAATGACAATCTATGTCAACACATGCAATCCGGTAAAAGCCGGACTTCTGAATGTTCACGTACACTTGACAGTCTTCGAGGTCTTCCCTAAAAGTGCCTGTGAATGTTTCATTAACCTCTTGCCACTTCAGTTTGATGTGTTTCATGTCTTCATAGATTGGTAGGCTAGAGGACATCTTCTGAGCTGCTAGTCTAGTTGCAATACCATAAGTGTCCTAAGATCTTGTTCTCTTGGAAGCCATTGAGACATAAGAACACATGAAAGATCTGGAGACAAGCAACATGCATGGAAATAAATATGTCATTGAAAAAAAAGCAAATTCGGGGAAGGACACAACACATACTTGGGAAAACAGTGAGAAATATTGCGCAAATTTTATTGGGAGGCTGGGTGACTAGTTACCAGAACTACGCAAAAGGCAATCTAGGCTGTTGGGAGGCAAGACTAATTGCTATATCTACGAAATGCATAATCCAGTCAGGCTGTTGTCTACTGCAATTATGCAATGCACAATTCCAACTGGGAAGGACTACTGGCCCAGGGACATATTTGCACAATTTCTTGGGCCAAGCAGCCACTTTCCTCTAGAAATGCGAAAAACATTCCTGGAGGTCAGTGCTGGGCAGGAATGGGCATTTCTGGAGAGGAAGGCAAAACCTTCCTTCCCCAGATTGCGCAAAGTAGTCTTAGTGAGGTAGAGTCCGGGCCAAGGTTGGCTTGACTCGCTGACGGGCAACTGAAAGCAAATAAAACGGTGAATGCATGGCAACACTAAGTGAAAGCAGAAGTGATTGATAGTGCATGAAAAACATGAATGAAAGATTCAACAAACAGATCAACATGCATGTGGGTGAAGCAGTTCGCTGGTTGGGCGAACGTTCATGCATAATAGTTTCATGCATGCGAAAATAATGAGATAGCAATGAAAACTAAAACAGAGCTAGGACAAGCTAGTATACATGTAAATGAAAACAAGTATTCAGATAAATCAAGCAAACAACACTCATACAAGCGAATACACAAAAAGCGACAAAAATGCTGAAAAAGACAAGTTGAGACCACTTACCCATGAATAGCTGAGATGAACATGTCGAAGAGTCCTGGATGTGCTGTGAGATGTCAGAGCTCCAAGACCAATGTGAAAGAATGAGATTATGCGTCAAATAAATAAGTTTGGTCTCGTGACGTGCATGCCATAAATCTAGGAAAAAGCGACACTTGGAGGGAAACTTCTAAAACAACTTTGCATGTAACCCCCAGTCGCTAAAAATAACTCCTTGAATCATGGAATGCCTTTTGCATGTTTCCTTTTGCTATTCCGAGAAATTCATGCATGCATGCGAGTCAAGTCTTCTCAGTCTTGGGTGGAACTAGTCAACCAGACTATTCATAAATGTAGTTGCTCAACTGCTTGGGAAAAATGTGCATTCCTGGCTGGGAGCTGGGTTGACTTCCCAGGAGGATTGTGCAACTTCTGGGCAGAGCAGCTGACTTCCGCTTAGATTTTTGCAAATCTTGGGCTGAGAAGCCCTACTAGGGAAATTTGCACAAATCCTAGAGCCCAACAGGTTGCTAGAGAGGCTTTGCAATTTCTAGAGGGAAAGCTGGTTTCCCTCCAGAAATATGCAATTTTCAAGGGGAAGATGCTCAGCGTGCAGCTGGACCAAGTCCAGGTGAACAACCTGTGAGGGGAATGCATCAGACTATGCTCGATAGGCTGCCTTTATGCATGAAAAACACTAAAGCTTGTGTACTTGACGAAGCAAGACAAAGTGTTGTATAAGGTTGGTAGGGAGGCTCCAAAACGAGCTAAGGCAAAATTTTGGAGGGTGGTTGTAGGTGCTAAACACGTTCTCATTTAAAAATTTAAACTACTTGAACAATAATCTAAATTCCCTAATCCTGCTCCCACTTATACCCATTTTTACCGAATACGACAGACAAATCATGAACCACTGAGAGTGATGCACTATTGATAACTATTCCGAGTTTTGGTACATTCCCAGTTGATGTCGACTTATTCTCTCTTCCCCTTTTTGTCTTATTCTTCAAAATTTACCAACTGATTGTGCATTTTTCTGGCGATGAACTCCGCATAATCTAAGTCAGGGGGTAGGGTTATGCTTATGGTGGAGTAGAAGGAAGCCTGTGGTGGAACCTCAGATTGCACAGGAGATACAAAACAAAACCCATTGCAATTACTAGGAAGGGTGTGGTATACAGAAGTAGAGAAACTATTAATTCCACGCTAGAAAGAAGACATGGGCATTGGAAAATTCATACGGAGGCGGCGAAAGCAAAAGCGACGAGGGCGAGGTGCATTACTTAGGCACGTGACAATTTCTATTTGGAGAAAGGAAGATGAAAATGGTGTGAAATTTGGATGAGTGAGTAGTGTTTGCCCAACCAACTCCATAGAAAAAACACCTTCGGTATAATTATAAAATTAATTAAATTATAATTATATTTAAAATTATTTTAATATTAATAATTATAAAAAATAATCAAATATAAAATAAATATATTTTTAAAAAATGTATAATAGTATTTTTAAATATAAAAATTTGATTCATTTTATTTTTTAAAAATAAAATAAGTTTTGTTACATAATTCATAATATCATAGTTTAATATTATATGTTTACAAAAATAATATTTAATAAAAATAATTTTATATTATTTTATTTTATAATAATTTTATAATTAAATTAAAAATGAAAAAACATAATTATGGTTGAGATAAATTTCAATTCTTTACTATAAAAAAATATTCCACTGTATATTTATATATTTAGTAAACTCTAAATCTCTACCATTCACCTATTCAATATTAATTTATGGTGATTATAAAATAAAATTATTTGACTATATATTTAGTAAAGCTTAAATCCCTACCATTTATATCTTATAAAATTAAGACAAATCATTTTTAAGAAAAATAGAATTTAGTGAATTGTTTTTTGTTTGTTTTTTTAAATATTTTTAAAGATAACATAATTTGTATCTTATTAAATTGAACCAAATCATTTTTAAGAAAAATAGAAATTAGTAAATAATTTTTTTAATTGGTTTAAATCATGGAAATTTGATCATTTACAAATTTTAATAATTTTTTGTCAATTTAAATATATTAAAAACCTTTTTATAAACCCTAATAAATTAATATTTATTAGAAACCTCTTTATACCTATAAAAATGGATTTATTTACATTCTAATTAAAACATTTTCTCCCAATTAAATTCAATCCGAACTCTAGAAAAATGTTATAGCAAATATATCTCACTAATTAAAACTCATAGAAAGAATTCTTAGAAACCTCTTTTTAATTACTTCATATTTTTCTACTTATTCAATTGCTACATTTCTTCTAACTGTTTCCTATGAAGACAAAAGATCAAATAATTGTTTCGTAGGAAGACAAAAGATCAAATAGATATTGGAACAAAAAATTGAAATAGGACATTTTGGAGTGTAATAAAAGAAAGTCTTTCCTTTCGGGCATATGATATACATTCTTGAAAATATTAAATGCTATTTAATAATAATGAATGATTAATATCTTAGGGGTGAAATAAGTTTTAATTAATTAAAAATATAAATATTAATTAATAATTATTATATTATGGTTGAGATAAATTTAATTAATAATATTTTTTTTAAAAAGAATATAAATTATGTATTATTTGATTTTTGAAGAGTAGTATATAATTTATTTTAATTTAAAATTGTAAAAAGATTGATATAATTAAGATATAATTTCTACCATGGATGGGTTTAATGGTTAAGAATTTGTATTTTTTCGTTAGAGGTTATATATTTGAGGTTAGAGGTTATATATTTGAATTTACAAGGGTAAAGTATATGAAAGAGTATGTACACTTTCTTATACTCTAGCAATCAAATGACCATGTGAAGTGGGTTCTTTGTCCTAAATGTAAGGGGTCTAGAAGTTATATATTTGAATTTACAAGGTAAAGTATATGAAAGAGTATGTACACTTTCCTATACTCTAGCAATCAAATCACCATGTGAAGTGGGTTCTTTGTCCTAAAAGTAAGGGGTGTCATAACAATTTGGCATCTAGATTGGCTGAATTTGAAGTTATATTATTATTTTATTTCTATAAGATAAAATTTATACAAATGAAGGTTTAAATTCAGTGTTGAAGCATTATTAGAAATATAGTATGATTATTGGTCAATTTTTTTATTTTCATATTCAAATTATAAAAATAAGATTTTCTTAACAAAAAACCATTTAATAATGCTACAAGATCAAATTTATTAATGTTGATAGAAAAGAGAGAGATAAGGTGGTGTGGGTTTTGGAATTTGAAGAAGTATAACACTATAAGGGTTTTGTAAATCTCACACACCTTTTTATTCACTGGTTTAATTGAGTGCAACTACAATCTTTAGAATAAGAGTCATTGTTTAAAATTTTGTAGGAGTTGATATAGAAATTTGGGAGACTTGTAGAATGTTTGTATTTAAAGTATTTAGAAGCATAAATAATAAAAAATAGTTTATGCTTTTTTGTCATCATTTTATACCATGTTTAAAGAGATATTCATGGTTTAAATTAGGGATCTTGAAAAATTCTTACCAAACAAGATGTAAAGTCCCCAAATTTTGGATTATGTGGCAAAGTGGTTTGGAGGGTTTGCCAAAGCTTGTGTCAGCTTGATCAGAGGAGAAGGATTACTCCATTGGTGCACCTGAAAGGTTTTAGAGGAGTTTCATGGGTTCTACTGAGATAACTTACCATATTTCATCACTAAGATCAATTCCTCACAATTTGCTCTTGGTTCAATTGCATTCCATTCCGTAAATGCAATTATTAATAGGCATATTTTAATTAATTATGCTTAACTTGTTGTTTCAGTTTGATTACTTGGAGAAACACCTTAGTGTAATAACGCGTTTGGAACTGGGGCAAAACGATTTATAAGGCATAATGACAAAAAAGGGGCTTTGGATGGCCAATGTGACAACAAAGGTGAATTACGCATTTTCTGGCATTAAAAGTGACTTTTAGTTTATGAGAGTCACTTTATTAAATGAAGAAAAGGTGAGTTATAAAAAAGGGAAATGAAGGGGTCTCTCCTCATCCATTCGTGCATTGTCAATTTTGGAGAAAGAGCTCTTTGAGAGTTTTCTTGAGGAAAAATTTAAGGTTTTGGAACCCTAGCCACCATAGCAGATTTTGATGTTGAAACTAGACACCCTAGTTTGGATTGAGAGTCAAATCACTCATATTTTACTACTTAGCTTCAATGGAGTAAAATATTTTGAGTGAATAACGATTTATTGAGATGTTATTAGTTAATTTTATGCAATAATGTTGTGTTTTTCATAAATTTTTCTTATAGATAATGACCATAGACAAATATGGAAACTTGTGTAAGAAAATAGAGGCCCTTAAGGAGTGTAGGCATTAGACCCAAGTGTGAACGCGTTCTATTGCCAGCAAATTAGAATCTCTCACTGTTTTGGGGTCTGGGTTGAAGAGAAAAAGGAAACACAAGTTCCCTCGGTTATATGCTGGAAGTTTACAATGGACAAATCAAGTTCCTCGAGGAGAAACAAAATCGAGTGCCCACTTTCTTATGCTGGTCAAGATAGACATTTCTGAGTTGAATGCTTATTATCCAAGGTTGAGCCCTCTCTATTTAACCTTCATAACACTCTTGTACGTTCATGCTAGATATTCATTGCTAAAGGGTTTGATTGCCGAAGAGTAAATTGACTGTGTGGTAGCTCGTGCCTTTGCTACTTGTTATCGTGGGTTTATGAGCAGCCCATAGCCTCTCATTTCTGTGTGGACAGAGAGCATATTAAACTAGAACGATTGGAGCTAAATTATATTCATTCCTCCAGATATGTGTGGGTCCATTTCTCACAGTCAATAGTGGGGTCATTGTATTTATTAAGTCTGAAAATTGAGTAAAGCGTAGCTGGCCCCATCTTCATCTTGGTTGATTTTATTGGCTGCCTCATTGTGGAAAAGTTCCCCGGTTTATCCACACCATTATTTTATATGCATTACATTCCAAATTTGTAAAGAATTGAAGTGAGGGATAATTCCAGTTTATTTACAATTTAAAATATATATATATATATATATATATATATATATATATATATATATATATATATATATATATATATATATATATATATATATATATATATATATATATATAATATATATATATAATATATATATATATATATATATATATATATATATGGGAATTTTCTGAGTATTAAATGAACTAGTTTGAGTCTCTGGAGTGTCATATTTGCTCTCATATTGTTCATTGTGTTCACATTTCTAAGTTAAAATTGTGCCCTTGGAACAAAATTTTGAGTATATATTGGCTATTGGAAAACTGCCATCCATCTTCAAATCCACTGATACATTGTGTTCGACCTTGCTAGTGTATTAATCAGGCTCAAACCAGAGTTTGGTAGCCTCTTGTAACCTCAATTGCAAATAAATCTAAGGACCGTGTGTTCCAGAAATTATTTCCCTATTATGTTGAGTTGATATAATTGTTGCTCTTGCTCATATTCATCATTGTTCAGTCATGTATCAGTCTCAAATAAATTTCTAAGTTTAACATAAATCATATTTGGGAGGTTATGAAGTATTTTTTGTATGGTGGTAATTGTATATGACATTTGAATTAAAATTGTGAAAACCAAATGTTTCTATAGTAGTGGGTTACTAAACTGTTTGACAAGATGTCTCACTGAGCAATAAACAATCAAACCTAGAAATTACAGTGGTTTGAAAAGCCAAGTTCGAGGGCTTTATTTAGAAGGTACCAAGATAAAACTGTTTGATTCAAAGGGAAGATTATAACAAGGAAAAAAATGCTTCCAAGTCAAGAAGAACTATTTGCCCCAAAACTTGAAAATTATAACAAAATCTTTGTAAAGGTGATAGAGCACATGGAAGGATGGGTGTCATCAAACACAACAAATAGAAAAAGGAATAGAGAATCCAAAGATGAAAAGGTAGTAAATGACCATGAAGGAAGGAATGAGGATGAAAACAATGACCAAACCTTCTAGAAGGAATTGAGAAAAGTCACACCCATTGAAAATGAAGCTATCACAAATTTACGCCCGCAGGTTGGAACGAGAGTTTGGGATGAAAGGGAATCAAAAATTTCTACAGAATGCCTATTGTTGAATTAAATGATGGGTACAAAGAAAATCATGAGGCTATGAAAATTGATGATGATTCCCAAGGGGTGTGCAAAGATGATAATACACAAGCAGTCAACAATGCAAGCTCAGACCCATCAATTGATGAGGTAGATGTTTCTCACAAGCCTACCTAAGCGTATAACTTGGAAAACCAATTCAAGATGAACAGAAAAATATTAGGGTAGCCATGAGGAAATATGATGATGCACTAGTATTGGTGACATATTATTGTTGGAGAAGTGCAATGGCACATGATAGTTTAGGAGGAGAACCTTCACTTGTATATTTTCAGACTCTCAGGAAGGCATTGGTAGAGATGAAGTCTAACTACCTATACCTCCTTTCAAATGGAGTTCACGTACTCATGCTTACGGAGATATATCATGATGCGTTGATAGGGAAAGAGGAAGTCAACCAACTTACTTATGAGCTTGAGATTTCCTAGGAGTCCTTGAAGAGCACTTAGATGGACTTTCAAGAATCAGAGTTGCAAGTTGACCAACTTTGTATGGAGTTGAAATGTGTATATTCTTCTATGTCAACCATCACACAAGAGGATGTTAGGGACACTCATGATTTGATAGAGGAGCCTCGTGTGATAATGGAGCACGAGAAGCACCTAGATGAACTAGCACTTGTAGAGAGGCATGCCAAAGGTTCCTGATTATACACCCACGAAATGTGAATACAAATATATTTTAGATGAGGATACATCCATCTGGGATCCAAGTTTGGTTGAAACGAGTGGAGTGGATACTGGAGACCTTAGTTGGCATCAGGATCCAGTTGGGGTTTTCAACCATTTACCAAGGGTGAAGGATGACTATGGTGTTGACAATGTGATTGACCCAATGACCAAGCACTCACGTTCCTTCACACTTCCATCAAAGTTATGGTCAACGCTAGTGGCGAGTTGGTTTGATGTAGGAGCGTGTAGAATTCGAGAGATGTATTAGCACAATGTTCATTCATGCAGTTGTAGGGTGGTCAACATGCCCTGACAAGAGTTATTCAGATGGGATGGAATTTGTATGCTACCAAATAGAGCAGTATATGGGGATGATGTTCTTCCATTGATGTATTGGGCACAGGAGCCATCGAGGATCCAAACAACAATGACACCCCCATCAGCATGTGAGGAGTCATGCCACTTATGTGTACCAAGACAGAGGATATATGGCTCACATCATGGTGGCACACTAGTAGGATGGTAGATACATTAACGCATGTGGGATACCAGACAATACAGGGTGCATCAAAATTAGGTGGCGATACCCAATGGGGTACATGGATATGCCATGGTGTGCATATGTATGCAGAGGAGTACAATTATGCATGATTTTATGCAATGGTGTATGGTGATGCAAAAGATGATCTCAAAACATTACTTTTGGGGAGACAAATTGATTGGGACATCGGGCATACCAATGGGTATGGCTTACCTAGGATTAATGAGTGGATGGATGAACATCACTGAGCATTGCATTCCTCAAAGTTTGGTCTTATATTGGAACATAACTTGATTAGAGTCAGAGAGCATGATACTCACAAGACTACCCATGGGTATCCATATGGGTTCTTGATCACGTCTTTGTGATTTTCCCATGCATCTGTCACTTTCCAGTCTGGAATAATATTGTAGAGGATTTTTTTGTTCTTTGATGCTCTCATCACATATAGTAGGACACATGGGGATCATCTGAGACAGTTGGGTGAGACACATTGCATCGTGGATAAGAGAATGATTTCATAGTTAAGGCATATGGTTGGAGTGTGAGTTGAAAGATGCAGGATTAGGAATGGCGTGCCCCACTGCAGAGGAAACATATGTTCTTCCTTTCAATACACACTTGGGTAGATGATCAGGAGGGATTTGAATGACAAACCTTCGGTAGGACATTTTGAGGCATTGTACGAGCATGGGACACAATGGATGGTAGGCCTATTTTATAGGAAGGCACGTGGGCTCCAGGCAATAATTGGGTACATCACTAAGAGATGGGATAACATAGTTAGTTGTGTGATTAGACGGGAGCAAGGAATTTAACATGCACCAGATCGATTCATGATACATGGTGTCCATCTATTGGTTGCATATAGGGATTATTCATGAGGCATAGATGGGCACCAACAATTAGCAGTACTTTTCTGCAGTAGTTAGTTATGATCAGAGTGGCACATCAACAACATGGAAATTTCATTTTGGGATTAGCATGGGACCCTAACATTACAAGGCTTGACATATCAACCACCATTATGGGTGAGTTGGTCTTTATAGGGGAAGACCACTCAGATCTTCCATTGGACTTTAGTTTGGCAGAGAGTGTTTCACTTCTTAGCAAGATGGTATGAAAGGAGGAGGCAGGGGTTAGTTCATGTGGATGAGGACCCTTCTCAATAAGAATTAGGTCGCACTTTTAGGAGTTCACTCGTAAGGTGCATGTAATTAGTTTTTCGGTAGAGAATATTCTTGAGGAGTTGGTCGGAATTTTGCATTTTCGAGAGGCTCTACTTATTGGAAATATGTAGAGGACCTCTAGTGTCTATTCCTTATTGGGGAGTGAGTGGAGCAAGAGATGCTTTATGATGATTATGATAATTTGAGACCTTGATATTCACTTGGATAAGCTTGTGAAGTAGCAACATGTGATGCGATTTCTTGAGGGCAAGAAATTGTGGGGAGGGGGGATTGTAATGTCCCCATGTTTTGGATTACTTGGCAAGGTGGTTAGGAGGGTTTTCTAGAGATTTTGTCAGCCTAGTCATAAGAGAAATATTACTCCATTGGTGTTCCCGAAGGGTTTTAGAGGAGTTTCACGGGTTCGATTGGGATCACTTACCATATTTAATCATCAGGATCAATTTCTCACGGTTTTCTCTTGGTTCCATTACATTTCGACGATTTTCTTAAAATGACATTATTAACAAGCATATTTTAATTAATTATACTTAAGGTGTTGTTTCAATTTGATTGCTTAGAGAAGCACCTTAGTGTAATATCTCATTGGAATTAGGGTGAAAATATCTATTTGTCATAATGATGAAAATGGGCTTTGGGTGTCCAGCGTGACCAAAAAGGTGAATTAAATACTTTTTGGTGTTAAAAGTGACTTTAATTAGTTTATAAGAGTCACTTTGTAAATAAAGAAAGGAAAAGTATATTCAATTGGAGGGAAGGGTAAGTGAGTTATAAAAAAGGAAATGAGGGGGTCTCTTCTCATTCACTCATGCATTGTGAGTTTTGGAGAAAGAGCTCTTAGAGAGTTTTCTTGAGGAAAATCTTAGGCTTTTGGAACCCTAACTGCCATAGAGGACTTCAATGTTGATATTAGACACCCTAGTTTTGATTAAGAGTGAAATCACTCATATTTTACCACTGAGCTGTTGAAAAATGTGCAACAAGAAATGTTAAATTTAAAATGTGCTAAATAGACCTGCTAAAAATAGCATGTCTAAAAATAGCATTTTGGCCAAAGAGGTCATTGGCCACATTGGGTGAGAGGTGAAACTGCTAAAAATAGAAAGTTCTGAAAATAGCATTTCTGGGTCCCTTCCTATTTATAACAATCCCTAGTCTATATATAGGAAGTAAAATTAATTTTGGTTTTAATAGCAGTTGGAAATATTAATTAATTAATTCAGTTGAGTTAATTAGTTAAGGAAATTTGAATTTGAAGTCTTTGTGAGCATGCACATGATTTGTCCCACTGATTGAGGAATTTATCCTTAATTTCCTCCACTGATTGAGGGAATAGTATGAGTTCTATAATGAGAGATCAGTTGAACTTAGTTCTATACTAAGTCAGTCCAGTTTAGATTATTTTAAACAAGTTGTTAAAATAATAAAATATAGTTTGTTAATGCTGCATGCATCCATGTGACAACTATTATTTTAGATAACTGAGAATTCACTCATGGATAACTGTTGCCATGTCAGTTCTGTCAAAAACCCCAGTTGAGATCAGATGTGGGACAATGTACTATCAAATGCTTGGATATTTCTAGTAAGTATTCCTTGCATGGAAGAAGGATCTATTATAGGAGATTGGAGGACTTGTGGCCTATATTATTGAGGCCTAGGTAGTCCATGATTTTCATCTTCTGATTGAAGATCATCAGAGTATAGAGAGAGCAGGATAGCTATTGAGCTGATTATTTTTGTATGTTGAAGAGGATTTCCACTTGATTGATAATACAATGTTGGGGTTTTATGCTGGTGCTTTCCCCTGGATATATCTTGTGTTATGTGTGATTAATTCTCTTGATTAGTTATGTTTGTTTCTACTTGATGTTACTCATGATTTCGATTATGCTTCGGCATAATGTTTTGTAGAAGTAGAACAAGTACTATGCTTTAGGACATTGCGTATATCAGTTTGCTCTACAGGTGAAATTTCTACATGGTATTAGAGAACAGGTGATCAAGCAAGAACAATATACTGAGAGGAGATTTCAAAGTTTTGAGTTTTGGGCTGAGAGTTTGCAGAGCAGATCTAAAATTTTTTGTACAAAATTTTTAGAAATAAATAGCAGATTTGGATTTCTTGCGGAAAAATACCCAAAAAAAAAAAATCGGCTGAATCGAGTTCGGATGAGGGAGATATTGTTGATTTAAAATCAGTTCTTTTTCTAGAAAATTTCGTGACGGTGGGAAAGCGGAAATAGATTGGTGTGCTAGCCAATAACTTATATGCACTTGAGGTACAAGATGCATGCAAAGCCTTGAGAAGCAAGGCAAAGGTTAGAGAATTGGTGGTTGAGAGGGAGGGTATATTACCTCTCAACATGTAGAGCCAAAAGAAGTCTCAGACGATTGTGGAGGAGCCACGATTGGTGCAGCAACTTCAGGAGATTGTGGAGCAGCCACAACAGGGGAAGCTGAGTGGAGATCGAGTAGAGACATCTACTCATGCAGAGACCTCCAGTAGAGGGAAACTTCAAGATAGGTGGGCTAACGGATCACATGCAACCATACCTCCACGTAGGAGGTGGGGCGATATAGAGTGATCGTTCCAAGGAGGAGGGGCAGGATCCTTGAGGTACCTAACCTCTTGGATGAGACCTTGCTACAGGAGCCCCGATGTGGAGTAGCAGGAACTAACTGATTGGATAGAGACAGATGCGGATGGAGCGGCAGAGAGAGCGACAGTGCAGGGAATCCCAGGACAACGCATAGCTAGCAAGCTGCAACAATGCGAGAGGCACAAGTGTTTTGCACAGTGCTAGGTGGCAAGGAGAGGTGTGCAATGGTGCGAGATGCATGGAGATGTTGCAGTAGAGAAAATTTCAGAGAGGGAGCACTTGTCAGTAGCAGGTAGAGCTTCAACATAAGAGTATGTTTCTAGCCCAACAGAGTGGTCAGTTGGGAGTGTTTTTGTTCCAAGTGTTGTTGGAGCAAGTGGACCGGGTAGATGTGTTGCATACAAAACATTCCAGAGTTATAGGATCAGGTTCGAGAGAAAGCCTTTCTTGTTGAGAGGGAGTGTTGAAAAATGTGCAACAAGAAATGTTAAATTTAGAATGTGCTAAAAATAGACTTGCTAAAAATAATAGGTATAAAAATAGCAATTTGGCCAGTGAGGTCATTGGCCACATTGGGTGAGAGGTGAAACTACTAAAAATAGAAAGTTCTAAAAATAGCATTTCTGGGTGTCTTCCTATTTATATCAATCCCTAGTCTATCTATAAGAAGTAAAATTAATTTTGATCTTAATAGCAGTTGGAAATATTAATTAATTAATTCAGTTGAGTTAATTAGTTAAGGAAATTCGAATTTGAAGTCTTTATGAGCATGCATGAGTTGTCCCACTGATTGAGGAATTTATCCTTAATTTCCTCCACTGATTGAGGGAATAAGTATGAGTTCTATAATGAGAGATCAGTTGATTAGTTCTAAACAGTCAGTCTAGTTAGATTATTAACAAGTTTGTTAAAAAATAAAATATAGTTTGTTAATGCTTGCATGCATGTGACAACTATTATTTTAGATAACTGAGAATTCACTCATGGATAACTGTTGCATGTCAGTTCTGTTAGAGACCCAATTGAGATCAAATGTGGGACAGTGTATTATCAGATCCTTGGATATTTCTAGTAAGTATTCCTTGCATGGAGAAGGATCTATTATAGGAGATTGGAGGACTTGTGGCCTATATATTGAGGCCTAGGTAGTCCATGATTTTCATCTTCTGATTGAAGATCATCAGAGTACAGAGGGAGTAGGATAGCTATTGAGCTAATTCTTTTTGTATGTTGAAGAGGATTTCCACTTGATTGATAATACAGTGTTGGGGTTTTACGCTGGTGCTTTCCCCTGGATATATCTTGTGTTATGTGTGATTAATTCTCTTAATCAGTTATGCTTGTTTCTACTTGATGTTGCTCATGATTTTGATTATGCTTCCGCTTAATGTTTTGTAGAAGTAGAACAAGTATTATGCTTTATGACATTGCATATATCGATTTGTTCTACAGGTGAAATTTCTACATGAGCTTCAATGAAGTAAAATATTTTTTAGTGAATACAAGTTATTGAGGTGCTATGAGTTGATTTTATTCACTAATGTTGTGTTTTTCATAAATCTTTCTTACAGGCGATGGCCATAAAAAATATGTAAGTTTGTGTAAGAAAATAGAGGCCATTAAGGAGTGCAAGCATTAGAACCAAGTGTGAACGATTTCCTCTACCCACAAATTAGAATCTCTCATTGTTCTAGGGTCCGAGTCAAAGAGAAAAAGGCAACACAAGTTCCTCGGGTTATATGCTAGAATTTTATAGTTGACAAGTCGAGTTCCTCGAGGAGATACTGAATCGAGTGCCCTCTTTCTTGTGACAGTCGAGATAGCCATTTCTGAGCTAAACACTTATTATCCAAGGCCAAGTCCTCGTTGTTTAACCTTCATAACACTCTTGTACGTTGTTGTTAGGTATTCACTGGAAAAGGGTTTGATTGTTGAAGAGTAAAGTTATTGTGTGGTAGCTCATGCCATTGTTGGTTGTTATCATGGGTTTATGAGCAACCCATAGACTCTCATTTCTATGTGGACGAGGAGCATATTAAACTGGAATGAGTGGAGTTGGGTTATATTCATTCCTTCAGATATCTGTGGGTCCATTTCTCATAGTCAATAGTGGGGTCGTTTTATTTATTAAGGATAAAAATTTAGTAGAGTGTAGTCGGTCCCATCTTCATCTTGGTTGATTTTAGTGGCTGCCTCATTGTCGCAACATTCCCAAGTTTATCCACTCTATTATTTTATATGCATTATATTCTGAATTTGTATAGAATTAAAGTGAAGAACAATCCCAATTTATTTTCTCTTTCATATATATAGATCTAATTTTTCTGAGTATTAAATGAACTAGTTTGAGTTCCTGGAATGTAATATTTGGTCTCTTATTGTTCATTGTGTTCATTTCTCTAAGTTAAAATTGTGTCTGGAGAGTTGTGCCCTTGGAATGAATTTTTGAGTATATATTGCCTATTGAGAAAATGCCACCCATCTTCAAATCCACTGCTACATTGTGTTCGGCCTTGTTGGTGTATTAATCAAGTTCAAATCAGAGTTTTCATATCTGGTAGCCTCTTGGTACCCCAACTAAAAATAAAACTAAGGAGTGAGTGTTCTATAACTCATTTCCTTGTTATGTTGAATTGATATAATTGCTACTCTTTCTCATATTCATCACTGTTAAGTCATGTATCAATCTCAAATAAATTTATGAGTTTAACATAAATTAGATTTGGGAGGTTATGAAGCATTTCCTTGTTGTATAGTGGTCACTGTATACGACATTTGAATTAAAATTGTGAAAACAATTGTTTCTACAGCAATGGGTTACCGAACTGTTTGAAAAAATGTCTCACTGATAAATAAACAATAAAACCTAGAAATTACAGTGGCGTTGAGTTGTTTTCCTGCCCAAAATCTTACACAAGAGTTGAAGTGGTAGGAATGTAACTAAGAGAAATATGATAACTTCTTCAAATATAAGGTATAATACAAATAATTTAGGCATAAGGTATTGTGTAAAACATCCTCAAAGTTTGGGTGCATATATAACATGTATATATTCATAAATTTGTAGGATACTTACTATTTTTATTTTTATTTTGTTATTATTTAACAAAGGACACAAAAAATTAATATCTCAGACCTACAAAATGTCGATGTATATACATTGTTTTAGATAAAAAAAAATTAGTAACATAGAGACAAAACTAGAGGCTTTATGTGTAAAATTATGATTGATGCAAGCCCATTATTATATCATGGAAACTCAAATTCAGAATTTGTTTTTATTTGAATAATTAAAATATCTAGAAGCCCTGGGATAGTCCAATATCAACATAGATTCAAATCCATGCACCAACTCATAAACAAGGAAAAAACAAAAAGCTATACAATTTAGTTAGGGTGGTTTAGGAAAATTAAAGGGTTGATATGTACCGAAAACATATATAAATATATTTGATCAACTACTATCTAAGGTATGGGTAAATTAATTAGAGCAATTTATTGGGTGTGGATAGATCAATTAAAACAATATATCTCATCACTCAATATAAAAATAATCACATCTCATAAGAACAATGAAACCTATCGATGGTATGGATAGTTGAAACAAAGAGAAAGTACAATCATAATTATACTTGGAATATTTTTAAAATTGATATTAACCAATCAAGATAATCAGACTTGAGATACCAATTAATCTAACCAATTAACAAAACAAGGCAAACAAATATTGTAAACGTTCATATTCATATCAGTTAAAAGCATGAATGAGTTTGTAGAATATGTAACAATTATAGAGGTAATGATAAAACTATAGTTTAAGCTAATTTTTCCATTCTTGTGATTAATGAAATGTTAGATGAAATAAATGTATCATCATTCTTTATGTCTAGATCTATCATTTAGAATGTCATCAAATAATAATGAAAATAGGAATCTCACTAAAGACCATTCAACTCGTATTGCATTTTGAACTTTTAGTCATACCATTTGCATTAACATGTCCTTAAAACTTTTGAAACTCACAATATATACCTCTACCATTTTCATAGAACTCATTTTATTTGAATGTATTTGATTTATACTGGGAATAATGTTAAGAATTAGGAGAGCAAGATAATAAAAGAAAAGTGGTGGGAAAGGCCTTGCGCCATTCTCTTACACATTGTATTAGTCTCAAGATTTGAATTTATAATACATTGATTGGACCATTCTAGATCTAAATCTCATCGATAGTTCATCATGGATCATGACAACGAATCATCCACAATAAGGTTTACAACTCATGTCTATGTGGTCGCTGACTTTGTGATTGTTTAGGAACTCGTAATCTAACAAACACCCCCTGCCAACAAAACCTCAATCACAAGGCTAAATAATTTTAACAATAATTTTTGTTATCTTCAATCTGAAACTGTTGAATTGAGCTTCAATAAAGATATATATGAAAAACCAAAATATTTTGGATGTTTGGAAGTGAATAATTGTTATATCTAAACATTCCTAATGAATAATTGAAATTATTGTTTTTTATGAGGCCAATTTCTATGTTGGAATTCCCAAATGTTGATTGAAATTTGATTGACTAATTAGACTTCAATCTTGAAACTCGATATCAAATATTACCCCTTATCCGGTGCAAGGTGGTAAGTTCTTCAATAATTCAATTTGGAAATGATCCAAGTTGGGGAATTGGATTGTTTAGGTGGTGCTTTTCTTGGTTTAACAATAACCATATTTCATGGAAACCAATCGATTACGGTTTACCACTATCCATTATGCTTTGAATAATGCGGCAGTTTTAGATGACAATTAACCAATCTTATTTGGATAATGTTGTGGTTTTTGGATGACCACTAACCAATCTAATTTGAATCATGTGGTGGTTTTTGGTATACCACTCTCTCTTCACATTATCAATTTACTCTCCCCTTTAAAGATGCAAGAGAGTTTCTTTTATCATTATTCTCTCCCCCCTCCTTAAGGTGTGGAGAGTGCAATATTTAACATTAGAGAACACATATAATTATATCTATGTCATGGCCAACATCATCTAGAGTTCTTTTTTAATAGCTTTCTGCTTTTTCCATTTCTTGTGTGTATTTATCTCTATCTTAACAAGGTGGTAACATTGATGCTACTTCAAATTTTCTTTTTCTACTGTTAGTGCCATTATTTTGTGCTTGTGACTCATCTTCATTCATTGTTTCCTCCATTAATTCACTGTGTGATTCCATTAGGGATTCTATATTATAATGAGCATCAACCACTTGTAAGCTTTCATCTGCTTCACATGCTACATCAAAATTTTGGATAAGATCTTTTTATCATATGTTGCAACAATTTTATGTAATATCTCTTCTGTGTAACAACTTGCATCAACATTATAGATGGGTTCATCTATATCTCAAATTGGATTAGTTTTTTTGTCTTTATTTTCTCTTAATTTATGCGAAGTGCATTGATCAATTGATTTTTCATATCTAGATCATTTTGAAGATTATTTTCTAACTGTAGTATATCAACCATGTGACCAATGTTGTTTTTTTTATTATAAGTCCCACTCAAGTGCTTTATTTGATTTTACATTTCATGGTTGTGCTCCTACAAATCCTTGCTTCCTTGAGAGGCCATTTGGAAATTCTTTCTTCCTAAATCCAATTTTCCCACACTTACTTGTCAGTTTGCTTGCTTTATTATATGATTGTGTGTCACACCCACTGGACTTTATGTCACCTTAAGGTGCTAAGTACTATTGATCGTTTTCCCTAAAATGTAATTACAATGATTGAATTTAGTCAAGTCCTTTTACAATAACCCTTATTGTAAGTCCTCTATTGGAACAAATCAATCACTCAAATTAAATGGCTTTTCCTTTCGACAATTTTTCTATCACATCTTACACAAAGAAGTTAAGGTCCTTAAATTGTGTCATTATGGCCCTTAAATTCTTTTATTTCCTTCTACTAAGTGCTTTTAGGATTGTTGTAGATAGGAGCACGATTGGTTAAAAATGTGAATTTAGAGTGCCAAATTTAGAGACAAACACCACGAAGTAAAAAGTGATCACACAAAAATATAAATGCCTTTAGATCCTCTTATTCAAATTTAGGTGGATCTAAGAAAAATATCATTTCAAAAAATAATAATCTATTATGTTATCCTTTCTAGGATCATAATAACGTGTCCAAAAAAAATGAAATATCATTCATTGATCTCCACTTCTCATCTCTTCAACTTACAATCTTTATACCTTCAAAACAATGTTCAAGCTATTTTAAAATGCTTCAGTGAAACTACTTTTCTAGGCTTCCCTTTAAAAATAATGGCTCTAACCATACTTTTATTAAGTTTGGCCTCAAATACATGCAACTTGCTCCAGACTCAAATATTGAAAAACCTCCTTGCCAAGTAGGCATGAGAGATAAATTTATTTTGTTTGTTGAGAACTATTACATAAAAAACCCTGAAATTTCTCAAGTATTAGAAGAGCAATTGTTGAGTTGTCAACTAATATGCCAAAGAATTGAGAACAAACATAGACATGAAGATCAATATTGTGATTAATGCAAACTAACAAAAATAGATATAGAAGAGGGACCCACATGGCTAAGATTGAGGTTGTTAAGTGTTGTCGAGGACTTGTAAGTAATATTAAAATTCTACTTAAAGTGGATATGTTCTTTGTTGTACCTTCATTGTATCTTCCATGAGAACCCGAGCTTTCAAGGTCCACAACGACAATGTGGAGATAGATGGCACGATCAATGTGATTGGTCATGAATTAGTAGAGTTGGATTCAAATCCTCCCGTGAATGCCTTGTATATAGGTGACGTATCGACCTTTCAGAGAAATAGTGTAGATATATGTGAAGGAATTTATATCACTAGTGGAGGTGGATCCTACACAAGGCGAATAATGAATGATGTCGAGGGATCTCCAAAAGAAAAGAAGCCTCTTTTTCACATTTAAGGATTTTGTTATTCGAATTGTGTTGAAATTCTTCTTTTGGATCTTGAGACTAATTTCAAGACTAGTGAAATACATTGAGCTTCATAGGATATATCTTAAAAATTATAATGAAATAAATCTTGAAACTTTTACCAAAAATCCTCAAATATATCATTGTAGACTATGTCAATTTCATAGTCTAAAACCTCACCAATTATTATTATTGTTGCTGATTTTTTACCAAGAACACATGTTTCAGACTAGTTTCAAGAATAGTCAAAAACTGTACTTTTCATCAGCTATGACTCAAAAAATATAACACACCCAAACTAGCAATTTAACCATAGATACTTCACTAATTCACTTCAAATTTCCAAAAAATGTTACTATATGAAACTTCTCAAACAAAAAGTTGTATCAAATATGCTAAGGTGATTCATTTGAAGGGGAAAAACCCTAGGATCATATGTTATAAAACCAAATGTTAGGAAGAAAACACTAGATAGCCAAAAAATATAGAGGGATAAATCCTTTCTTTAAAAATTGGATAGGAGAATTAAAGATAAGTCTTTATGAGGGGGAAACTCTTGTTTTTCAATAATGACAAACCATGAGTGAAATACAAAAAGGCCCATAGTGATTCAAGAAAGTTGAATGAAGATTGCATTTGCATGAATTTCGATAATGGAAACACAAACCCAATGATCTAGGCACATGATTTCATTGCATTACACAATGATTAAATACCCACAACCATTAATTGCTGTTTTACTTGTGAAATACATAATAGTGTGGAATCATTCCTATAACATATGTGATCATTAATTCAACCATACCAAATTATAATAATTTTATATATTGGAATATAGATGCTACTTATCTATGTAGTATCATGCTTTCATTCTCAATCATGATAATAACACTAAATATAAAATGCTTTGATTGGAAACTTTTGACAAAAACTTGGAAGGCAACCATCTAAATTTGTCAAACCAAACACATAGCAATATTAAGATGAATTTGTATCGATATAAATAAAATTGGACTTACAACTAAGATATTTTGATATAAATAAAATTAAACTTACAATCGCAAGTTTAAATTAGGGTGTTTATTATACCATGGTATAGGTTTGGATGTGTAAATATATATTAGCGTATAAACGTAAGATAATAATATATGAATACCAAACTATATTAAATTTTCTAGTTTTGACAATTTTATACAAAATTAAAGGTTCAAAACCAATATCGCTATCTCTAAAAATCTAAATACTACAAGAAAATATCTCATGGATATGTTGTTTAAATGTCACACGGTAAATTCAATATATTTTGACACAATTTTTTACAAATAGTTTGTATTCTAGATTGAAAGCCACAATAGCTTTCACAACACTGTTCACATGAGGGACAAGCTTTGAATGAAATTATTCCATTGTACTCGTAAAAAAAACATTAAAACATTATCTTATAGTCACAATGCAACAATGGCACTTAGAAAAGAGCCTTGTAGAAATTAGCATTGGAAGAGACTATAATGCTTTTAACCTTCATTCTTTTCCATTATAGCATTGGAAGAGACTATAATGCTTTTAAACTTCATTCTTTTCCATTATATATATGACTTCCCAAAAGTTTATCAAGTTTTTATTCAAAACTTGTGCCAAATTATTTTCAAGTTTTCCAAAATCTCTCCTATTATTCTTAACATGGTGCAATTAAAACAATGCTATGTTGGTTGAAGTAATAATATTTGATGATTGGTAGAGCAACTAAATAGTGCCCACAAGAATTTAGATTTTGAACGGCAATCAATGGCTGCAAAATTTGTTTTGGTTAAATTAAAGTAATGAGGATAATTTTAATTTTATATTGACTCCCTAAAATTGATACATTTCCATTTGTATCTAATCATAAGCTTTTTTCTATATAACAATTGGCATCGATTAAGAAATTACTTGATTTAACAATATAAATTTCACATTAAGAATTGGTTGCTTGAAAATTAAACACTTTACTTTGAAATGATGTTATTGACTTTGTCTTTATTTAAAACATGATGCAAGAGCAAGTTAAGGATATTATACAAATCATTTGTTACAAGTCTTGGTATATTGCTCCAGGAAACAATTCTATTTATGTTAGGAATATAATAATGGATTTTATAGTAAAATACATTTCATATAAACCTATATATTTTCATGGATAAATCACACTGGTAAATAAAATCTCTAATTAAAAATTATTTGTTAATTTTCAAACCATGTTTATCAAATGTGTTCAACTTGTTATGCCACAATCAAAATACTTCAAAAGACATTTTTTAGCATTCATACTTAGATACAATGGAATGAGTGTAATTGCCTAAATTTGGATAGGCATTCCTTGACATAACTAGGGAAAAAATTCAACACAGTCAAAGAAAGGAAGCGGATGGATCCCACTTAATCCCATTCATAATGTAATAAGAGAAATTTCTAAAAGACAATTCCCATAATTTCCCATACTAATACTACTAATTTCATTTTCCTTAATTTATCCATCTAACTATACCCAATATAATTTTCAATGTATGAATTTAGGTAAATATGATTTTGGGTAGGATGAATCCCATACTAGTTTATACTTTTTTACTATTTCTACAAAAAATAATTCACAATTAAAATTCCAACAATCATAAACATAAATGGATCAAAAAATTTCATAACTACATTTCCTCAATTTTACTAATTCACACCTCGGGGAATGCTACAAGTTGTTAAATAAATGAACAAGAAATTCTCACTAGAGGCCATAAATACTATTGGTCCTTAATTTTGGTGAAAAATAACCATGTTTATAAGCCTAATTTTGGCCCAAATAAACTCATAACTGCTACTTTTACCATGTTTAATTTCTATTTTGACTAATAAAACCATCCCAAAGGTATTTTTATCATTCCCTTTAAATTTTTTATTTTTAGCAAATTTTATGGATTGTTAATTTGTTTTAACATATTTTACAAGAAACTAGGTGTCTTGGTAATTTCACCTTCATTAAGGTATATGCAAGGAAACTAAGACAAAAATGACAACATTGGCTTTGTTCCTTGTCTTCCCTAGATGGTGCATTTTCTATTGGTTTAGTAAAAAATCCCTCATACATCCATGCTCACTGCATGATCAATTCAATTGGTCAACGTAAAAATACACAGTTTTGACAAGGAAATCTTCCTACATTTGTGTGCTCATGATTTTTCCATGGTTTTAGCCATTGTGGAGGCCAAAATTTATCTAGAATAATGGATAAACTAGTAGTTTGACTGATCCAAATTTTAGAATAATATCAGAAAAATTGTATAGGTGGCATTCTATGCATTGAAGTTCACTATATGGAAAAGAATAAAAATGTAGCAAGTAGCAGTAAAATATTAGAACCATCACAAGATCTGGAACTAGAAGAAACAAATCTAACAATACCTTATCATGCATTGGCTAGCATTATTACTCCACAAACTCTCAAGATAGAATGGTATATCAAATATAAAAAAAATAACGATGTTGATCGATTTTGGTAGTATCAATAACTTCTCTAATTTAAAATTAAGAAAACTTCTTAATATATTCATATATCTAGCACTAGAGTACCAAGTGTGATTGCAAATAAAGGTATCATAAATTGTTCAAGGAAGTGCAATCGTATTAAGTTCACAATGGGAGAATATTTATTGGATATCCCATGATTCTAGTTCAAATGGGCGACTATAATGTTGTATTAGTGGTTCAATGGTTAAAATAATTGAGAATAGTGGCTCTTAATTTTTAGGAACTTTTCATGAGATTCTCGTTAAAAGGAAAGGAAATTGAACATAGAAGTAGCCGAGAGAAACCCTATAAAGTTTCTAGAAACATGAGAAGATTACTAAAAAAGGGACATAATGGTGTAATTGAAAAATAAAACTCGCTAAATATTCAAACATATAGACCCTCTGCTCTAGTGGATCTCCAAAGAGCTATTGACAAACACCATAAGGTATTTGAAGATATTACTAAGGGTCTTCCACCTACTTTAGATCATGACCATGCTATTCGTTTGAAACTAGGAAGTATACCATCTAAAATTAGGCCTTATACATTCCCATATGCACAAAGGAGTGAGATTAAGCATACAATTCAAGAAATTCTAGTAGTCTAATTCATTCAAACTAATCAGAGTGATTTCTCTTCATTAGTAGTGATGATTATAAAAAAAAAAGGAAGTTTCATGGATCATGTGTTTGAATTATAGGAAACTCAACAAAATGACAACTAAAGAAAAGTTTTTGATTCCCGTCATCGATGAATTATTAGATGAATCACAAGGAGAAATTTTCTTTTCTATGCTGGATCTTTGTTATGGATATCGTAAAATCAAAATGAGGTAATAATAGATTCCAAAAATAAAATTTTAGAACACATGAAAGTCATTACGAGTTTTGGTGATGCCATTTTGGACTGAATAATGCACCTTCAACATTTCAAATCACCATCAATGCTATTTTAAAACCATTCCTTAGAAAAAATTTGTTAGTATTTTTTAATGACATATTAATCTATAAAAATTATTGGGAAGAGTATGCATAACATGCTGACATGGTATTACAACTATTAGAAGAGAAAAAACTTTATGAAAAGCCTTCAAAGTATGCATTTTGGATTCAATAAGTGGAATGTTTAGGTCATATTGTATCTCATGAAGGTGTCACATTGGACCCTAAGAAAACCAAAGCTATGATGGAATGAACAATTCCAAAACTTTAAAAAACATTAAAGGTGTTAGAAACTTATATATTATAGAGAAATAGAGCACATAAAATATTGCAGAAACATAAACACAAAAAACACATAAAACAAGAGAGACACAGATATATGTGGTGTACCCAATTTGGGCTATGTCCATGGAGAAATAGCTGGTACTTCCTTTATATTATCCAGAAAAATGAAGAGATATAACCTACAACAGATCCAATGTAATTTCCTCTTCTCTCTCACACAGTCTCCTTGCTCTTTCTCGCTCAAAATACGCATATACACAACTGCCTTCTAGGGAAAAAACCATAAATTAAACATAACTTCTAACGTCAGATCATCTGCTTAATGAACGACTTAGATTGAATACAAAATTACAATATTTTACAAGTCAAATTTTCATCTATTTTTAGCTTCAGGGGCGCTGCCCCCAAACCTCCACAAGGGGGATGATGACGATTAAACGGGTGATGTTTCCACCCCCATTAGGAATTAGGATCCAATGCATAAATACCTCTGAATAAAGAAGATAATTAGGCTCCACACCTAATAAGAGGATTCTTAGTATTGATGGACTATTACCCAGAGTTTGTCAAGAATTATGGTGATATAGTACCACCTCTAACATCTTTATTGAAAAAAGAGACATTTTTTGGACTCAAGAAATAACAAAACATTTTAGAACTCTTTAGGAGGCTATGTTTATGACTCCTATCTTGGCCATGCTTGACTTGGCATTTTTTTTATCATGGAGTGTTATGCCTTAGGGCTTTCCATTGGTGTAGTTTTAATAGATGAAGGAAGATCCATTTATTTTGAGGGAAACCAACCTGAAGGAAATAACTTATTCAAACCATTTATGAGAAGGAAAATTTTTCCATATTACATATAATTACAAAATGACACCCTTACCTAGTGGAAGATGCTTCAAGGTAGAGATAAATCATGACAACCTAAAGTACTTTTGGGAACAATGATTATCTTTAAAAGAGAAATAAAAATGGGTTACAAAAATGCTTGGTTAGGAATTTGAGTTTATGTACAATAAAGGAAAATAAAATATGGTGGTAGACACACTTTCAAGGAAATAAAAATACACAAAGGTTTCACTTTGTGTTATTTCTATTCCGCAATCTACTTGGGTGAAGGAAGAAAAGAAAGAATTGAAGTAGGATTAAAAGGTATCCAAGCCCATTCAACAACTACAAGATGTCACAAGTGAATTATATAAATTTGTGTGGAATAATTATTTATTGTGGTATCAATATCACCTATATTTATCTAAAAATTTCCAACTCAAATATAATGTCCTTTTAGTATTGCACACTTCTCCTATATGAGGACATTCATCGATCTTGAGAACTTACCCTAGGATATAGAAAGAATTTTGTGGGAAGGTAAATTGATGTTTAAGAGTTTGTGGCTACATTTATGGTCAACCAATAGAAGAAGATAAAAAAAATCAAAACCCCAGGTCTCCTACAACCATTAACCATACCAAACCAATGTTGGGAAGAGGCTTCAATGGATTGAATTGCAATTATTCCCAAGTATGAACAAAAAAATTTCATCAGAATATTATTCAAATAGACTTACAAAGTATGCCCATTTTTCTCTCTTTCTATTCCTTTTAAATAATGTACATTATCCGCGGGACTCATGGAAACAATTCAAAAGATAAATGGAATGATTTTGAAGACTACTGTAAATGATACAAATCCATTTTTACTTGAAACAATTGTTTGAAATATTTTTATGTTTTGGTGCTCAATTGGGTCATAGATCTTACCATCCTTAATTTTATGGGAAAACTAAGACTGTGAAAACATTCCTGTTTCTTTAATTTTGATAAACATGCACAATGGGTTGAAGGGTTTCTCTTGGAAGAATGTTTGTACAACATGACCTTCCATACTTCATGTAAAATGTCCACATTTATGGTGCTTTATAGATATCTTCCTCCATCCATCACATCACCCTTGAGAGTAGAATTGAAGGTTCAAGTAGAGGAGGACCATAGAGAATCAACCAAAGGTTCTCAAACTATTGAAGAATAACTTGGCTACAACACAAAATAGGATGAAACAACATGTAGATCAACATTGTAATGCAAGGGAATTGGAGGTAGGAAATTGGGTATTTTGAGGTTATATCCATACAAACAAATGTCCCTCAATCAATAAAGGAAAATACATTAGTTACTAATGTACTATAGTGGCTATAAGGTGTTGTAGAAGATTGGAAGTATGACATACAAATTGGAGTTGCCTCCATCTTCACATGTGCATCTAGTCTTCAGTGCTTATTTCTTAAAGAAGATAACTTATGATGAGATACCAATTCAAACTATATTATTAGAGATTATGAACGTGTAAAAATCATAATTATACTTTGGATGAGGAGGGGGGAAGGGGCAGGTGAATGATTATAAGGATAATTTTTACTTGTTTAAACATTTGAACATCATAAAACATCAATCTCATAAATAGAACACGCATATGTGGAAACCCTTATAGGAGAAAACCACAAAACTACTTTGTATGAAATATCTTGTAGGAACCAACCTACTATTACATCATTTTGTAGGCACCAATATAATATTACATCAATTTATAAGCACCAACCTACAAGAGACACCAATCCCTCTATTTCTTTGTAGGCGCCAATCTACAATAGGAATCAATCCCCTCTATTTATTTGTAGGAACCAACCTATATGAGACACCAATCTCCTCTATTGCTTTGTAGGTACCAACCTATAGAAGACACTAATTCCCTATGCTTCTTTGTAGGCACCAAAATATTGGAGACACTAATCCCCTTTGATGCCTTGTATGAACCAAAATATAAGAGAGATCAATCTCCTTTGTTTCTTTGTAGGCATCAACCTACAAGAGACACCAATCCCCCCAGTTGTTTTATAGGCATCAACCTACTTCACAAAGTCTTCTTGCTTCTTCACAATGCATCTTAGCTAATTCTTCTTTCACCAAGTCTACTTGTTGCTTTTTCCTTCACCAAGTTTGTTAGTTTCTTCCATATTCACCATGTCTACTCGTTGCTTCTTCCTTCATCACAATACTTGTTTCTTTTTGTTGCTTCCCAAGAATAAAACTGCATAACATGCCATGTATTCAATTTTACAAATATACTTCTCAAAGTTATACCATAGGTACCTAGATGTCTCTTCTATGTCACCTCTAGATTTCACAATATGAAACATATAAAAAACAAAGTTATAAAATAAATTCCAATATAATCTATTTAAAGCATGTTTTATGAGCATTTAGGAACACTAAATTACTCATATCATATCTTTAAAATTATGGCAAACATGATATGAAATTTCTACTGTAAGTACCTTGAGGTATCTTCTTTTTCTCGTCTATATTTGATAGCCTAAAACATATTAGAAAGAAACTTATAAAAAAAATCCAATCTAAATTATTTAAAGCATGTTTTGAGAGCATTCAATTCCACTAATTTATTAGATCATATCTCTGAAATTATCGTGAAACAAGGTATGAAATTTCTATCATAGGTACCTTAAGCTCTCTTATTTGTATCCTCTATATTTCATAGTCTTAAAAATATCACAAAAGTAAATTTATAGTGAAAATACCAAGTTGAATATTTGAAGTGTGTGATTGGTAGGAACATTTGCACAACACTAACTCTCAGATCATATCTCCAAAATTATAGTGAAACAAGGTATGTTTGGAGGATATTTCAAAAGAATTCAAGAAACCTAAATTCCTCAGAGCATGTACGTAAAATTATTGTGAATCAAGGTATGAAAATTTAACCATGGGTACACAAAGATCATATATATGTTTCCTTCAAGTATCATGGTCTAAAACATCCCAAAAGAAAAGATATAATGAAAATGCTAAGTTGACCTGTTTGAAGCATATTTCAGGGGCATTCAAGAAGTCCAACATTTGTAGAGAATATTTCCAAAATTATAGAAAACCAAGGTTTGAAATTTGAACCATAGGTAAATGACAGTCTTCGATCTGTATCCCCCAAGTTTCAAAATTTGAAATATCCCAGAAGAAACTTTATAGAGAAAATGCCAAGATCTTTGATTTAACCCATAAATCATATTTTTACTTCTAGATTCAATCTCCAAGTATCACCCCAAAAATATTCCTTAGCTCCTCTTGTGCTCCTCAAATATATTCTTGCTTGGATAAACATCAAATGAACTCATTGATCCTCTATTTATAATTATTCTACATTCACTTAAGGGGCCAAATTGCAAAACTAGTCAAGTCGACTTGTTTGTACTTTTGTTGGGTTATCATAACAAAATCCTTCATATATCCTCATTCCTATGGAGTTAGAGGGAGTGAAATATATTGTTGTAGAATAATGTTTCCAACCATATATCCTATTGGATGCTCCAATTTGATCTAAAGGAAATATGAGTAAAAATACCTTCAAAGATATAGTATCCCAAGTAGGCATCAAAAGTTGAAAAACAATATTTCCAATAATATCCATTTCCATTTTTTTAATTTTATTTTTTATTTATTTTTTATTTAATTCTTGGAAATATGTAGTCTCCCCTTGTCTTTGACATAAATGACCAGAATATTTCCAATAATGTCACCTTCTTCATTAATGGAAACCCTTAGTCAATTCTGTAATATTACTAAAGAACTCCTCTTGTTTGTAATTCTCATTATGCCTGCAATATCTCACCCTTTGACATCAATGTCAAAGGGATGCTCCCCTTGAGCTTGTGCTTCTCCTTATTTGTAACTATTATTCAGTATGAAACTTTCCTTGCTGTCTGCAACTATTCCTATGTTTAAAACTTCTCTTAGTGACTATAACGACTCCCCCTATCTACTATCTCTCCTTATGTCTGCATATTGTTTTTTCTTTTGGCTGCAATTTATTCCTCTAACATGTCAACAATAAAAAAATACTTTTTTAGATTGCTTACTTCTAATTTATTTGCAACTAGGCCCCCCTATCAAGGTTGTGTCTATCTATTCTTGCATGCACCATTTCTTCTTCTACACCTTTGCTCTTTATATTTCTCCACATATATTTGAACTTCCTTTTACTTCTTCCTTTTTGGATTTCTCCCCCTGGGCTTATGCTTACTTTTGTCTACAATTTAACTCCTTTGATTGCAAATTTCTTCTTTTCCTATAAAGGGATTCTCCTCTAAATTGATGCTTCTCCTTATTTATAACTCTTACCCTTTATTGATATCAAGGACAAGATGATGCCCCCCCTTGAACTTATGCACTGTTTCTAATTGAATTACATCATTGACTTCACTTTCAGTCATCGATTCATATGGTGGAACCTTCCCATTTCATATTTTTTCTCCTACAAATTACTCTAAAAAAATCTGATTTTCTTAATGTGGATTGAGGTGATCTAGTATCTTACTTATTTGTTACTAATGAGCCGAGATAAATATTACTCCCAAAGTTTGTCATATATATTCAAAATTGAGCTTGGGCAAAGGTTTGATATATATATCTACAACTTTTCCTTGGTAGCAATGTCTTCTAGCTTAACACTTTATTCAACTACCTACTCTCTTGAAAAGTGATGCTTGATGGGAATGTGTTTTGTATTTGAATGCATCACATGGATATTTTAAATGTTTGTTGCACTTGTATTATCACAAGAAATTGATATTGGTTGATCATATTCTAATCTAATATCCTTTAGAGTTTGCTTCATCCGAAGAACTTGAGTACAACATTTTTCTATTGCAATTTATTCATCTTTGGTAGTGGATAGGGAGATTGAAGTTTGTTTATGCTCAATCATGATACCTGACAATTTCCCAGAATGAATGCTCCTCCAGCTGTAATTTTCTTATCATCCATACTTCATGTCCAATCTACATCTACATATGTTGTTAAAGTAAAATATTTTCTTCTTGAATACAATAGGACAAAGTCTAGAGTGCCCTTCAAATATCTAAATATTCTCTTAATTTCTTGCACATGAGTCTCCCTTGGTGTAGATTGAAATATTACAACCAATCCTATCGCTTGCCTAATATCTGGTCTTGATTGTTTCAAATATAGTAAATTTGAATCATTGACCTGCAAACAATTTGATTTTTATAATGGGATTCATAATCTTTGTTCAACTTGCAACCTATGACCATGGGCGTGTTGGAAGGTGCACAATTTTGCATCCAATTTTCTTCAACATTTCCTTAATGTATTTAATTCAGGAAATGAATATTCCTCTACTAATTGAACAACCCGTAGACTTGGAAAGAATGAAAATTCACCTAACATGGATATTTCAAACTATTTTTGTATATCTTTTTCAAACCTCTTTCTGATTGTGTCATCATCACTTCCAAAAATAATATCATCTACATGTACTACAATGGTTAACATTTTTCCATTATATTTTGTGATATAAAATTTGTTTTTTGTTGCTCCTCTTTTGAATGCTTATTTTGTGGATACTTGTCAAGTCTTGAGTACCAAGCCCTAGGAGCTTATTTTAATCTATATAATTATTTCTTCAATTTGCACACATCATTTTCATTTTTTGATAATTGGTGTCCTTTTTGGTTGTTTAACATATAATTCTTCCAACTCACCATTTAGGAAGGCTGACTTGGTATCTACTTAATAGACTTTAAACTTTATGAAACAAGAAAATTCTAGAAAGATTTGGATGGCTTCAAGTTTGGGTATTGGCACAAACGTTTCTTCAAAATAAACACCTTCCACTTGTGCATATCATTTGAAAACTAATATAGATGTATTCCTCACCACCTGTCCATCCTCATTTAGTTTGTTCCTTAAAACCCACTTTTTTCCTATTAAATTCTTTTCTTTTGGTCTAGGAACAGTTTACCATGTATGATTTTTCTCAATTTGATCTAGTTCTTCATCCATAGTTTTGATCCAATGCTTATCTTTATTAGATTCGACAAACTTAATTGGTTTTATTCTGACCAATAATGCAAATTTGGCATGCCCTAATTTTCTTATCAATTTCGTTCTAGTATGAACTCCTAAGGATTTGATCTCATGGGTGAAACTTCTAAACATATCTCGATGGATTCTTTGGATGTGGAAGTTTTTCATCTTCCTATCCATACTTTTACTTTTCCTCTTCATGTTATTTGTTGATTATCTCCCATGGTTCTTCATTTCTTTTCTAATTTTATTTACTATGTAATTCTTCATCTAATATTACATCAATTTTATTTACCATGTTTCAAAGAATTTTGTTGTAACATCTATAGCCCTTGCTCCTAGGTGCATAACTGAGGAAAATTATTTTATTTATTCTAGAATCAAGCTTTCCTAAATTGTCTTCATTATATTTATGTAGCACTTAATTCCAAATATCTTGAAGTGTTTGACTATCAATGATCCGCCTTTCCATAATTTATAAATACACTTGTTGATTTTTACTCTAATTTGTGCTCTATTCAAAATGTAGACTGCAATATTAACTACTTCTCCCCAAAATGTCTCTAGTAGATTGGCTTTGTTGAACATTATTATTTCCATTTATTGCATAATTCTATTCCTTCTCTCAAAAACTACATTTTGTTGTGGAGTCCTTACCACAAATAACTCTCTTCTAATCTCATGATTTTCAAAAAAATCATTGAATTCATTAGAGGTAAACTCACATCCCCATTTTGATATTAAGCACTTGATTTTTAGGTTAGTCTCATTTTCAATCAGAGCTTTGAAAGCTTTAAAATTTTCAAATGCTTTAAATTTATCTTTAAGGAACATAAACACATTTCATTCTTGTGTAATCATCAATAAAAAGAATAAGATATCTATCAACTATTAATGTTTGTGTCCTTGCTATCCTGCAGAGATATATTTGAATAAGTTACAATGGCTTTGATGATGAGTATTGTTTTATCTTGAACTTGAACCTGGTATGCTTCCTCTGATGAAATGGATTACAAATATTATCATTTGGTTTTGATATATTTGGTATGTCTCTCACTGCTTGTTTTTTTTTTGAGTTTTAGTAGGTTACCAAAGCTAATATGACCCATCCTTCTATTCCATAACCAATTCTTATCCAATTTACCCATGCAACATTTTTTCCTCCATATAATATATATACATTACTTGAGGTTCTAGTTGCATCCATAATCTACTTTTCTTATTTCATATCCTTATAAAATGAAATGTGAGATCATATCCTTGATCACACATTTGACTAACACGTAGACGATTATCTTTTATACTATCAACATACAAAACATTTTGAGCTTTAGTTTTTCAATTAAGGACAATTATCCCTTTGCCCATTATTTTGGATGTTGCATTATTTCCAAAAGTGTCACTTCCTCCTTTTCCTTCCTTTAGAGATAGAAATTCATTCTTATATCTAATCATATGCTTTGAACATCCACTATCAATGTACCATGGAATTTCTTGGTTTTGAGAGTATAGTATAAAACCATACACTTCTTGTCTTTCTTGCTTATTTTTCCAAATATTTGTTCTTTGTTTTTCATTCCTGACAATATCTTCTTCACTTTTTTAAATTAGAGACCTCAATGTATTGCTTCTACAATCACAATATTATTTCACTTGAAACATTCAATATGATCTAATAAGAGGGGAAATGAATTTCAATTTTTGACAATATTCTCATTAATAACTACTCAAACAACCATTTCTTAAGATTTTATATGATCCCCTAATCTTATTCCTCATATAGTCATGTCTTACACATGATCTGCAATGTATTGCATTATGACCAAAATTCTTACATAAAAACAATAACCATAAATATATTTTGATACCTAGATGTCAAAAAATTTCTTGGAGAATTGATCTTTTGAATCCTTTAATGGGATTTGGTTGGTCTTCACTTCCTTATATGGAGTTTCTTTTGTTGATGATGGGTTCATATCTTTGCTAATCCTTTCCTTCATTTATGAATCTACATGTGTGGATCTACTTGCATTGCTACTAGATCCTTTGAAAACATTAACCTTCCTTTTGTGTTCTTCTTTGCATTTATTTTCTAGTGTCCTTGAGCTTGATTCTCCCTTGGTAGTTTCATGATAACCAAGACTTGTTATAATAAATGGAGATCTGTGGAAATTGATAATATCATTTAAGATTTCAAAATTCTTTTCAAACTTCAAATTTTTATCCAACTAATTATTGGCTTTTTCTAAATCCTTTCTCAAGGAAAGAATTTCAAATTTTGGTTTCTCACAGCGTCCTTCCTTCTCTTTGATTTGGATTAGCAACATTTATTATCTTTTATTTTCCTCTTATAGTTGTAACTTCATGAGGGAGATTGTTGATTCATTAGGATCAATGATTCTTTTCTTTTTAATATTTCTGTAATAGATCCTCCAACTTTTTATTTTTTCTTTTATGTCATTATTTCTTCTCATACATAGATAAGTTCCCCCTTAATATCATAAATATCTTCTTCCTTTGAATCTGATTCATCATTTTGATGATGAACAACTTAAGCATTCATGGTTTTGAGATTTTCTTCCTTCTTTAAATCTTTGACATTAATATAGTCTCCCCCTAGCTTTGACATGAATGAAAAAATTATTTGCAACAATATCCCCCTTTATCATTGATGGAAACCATTAGTCAATTTTCCAATAATACTAAATAAATCCCCATGTTTGTAATTTTCCTCATGCATGCAACATCTCACCCTTTGACATCAATGGCGAAGAGATGCTCCCCATGAGCTTGTGTCTCTCCTTATTTGTAACTCTTCTTTGAATACAATTTTCCTTAGTGTTTGCAACATCTCCTATATTTACAACTTCTCTTAGTGACTGCAATGAATCCCCAAACCATTTATCTCTCCTTATGTTTGCATAATGTTTTACTTTTGGATGCAATTTATTTGATTGCAACTCTTAGTTGATGAGGTGGCTAACTGTCTTTGAACATTTTCCTCCCAAAATCCTGCAAAATAGGGTCTAATCATCCCTTTTTATATCTCAATCTGAGATAGATATGTAAAACATGAGAGAGGTTATTGTATATTATTGAGATAAAAATCTCTCAGCTTCCCAAAATTCAGTTCCATATGTTCCTAATGTCTCTACAAAACGGTGATTGAAACAGGACTTTGCACAGTGCGAAAAATAGGCTGTAAAGATGTACATGTATCTCTCATTTTATAATAGCTGTGTAAAATTTGAAGTAGGTTATTGTACATTGGCATCTTAGGAACACAAAAATCATCCAGTTTCTCAAGGTTAATCTCTAATTGATTGTCCACAATATGTTCTGCAAAAGTATGACTAAACAAGAAAAATTGGGAAAATATGCCTGCAAAGCTTCATTTTTATAGCCCAAACCATAATAGTTGTTAGAAACTGAGAGAGATTTTGTGCATGAGGATGTTGGAAGAAAAAAACTCTTTCAGTTTTTGAAAATTCATCCTCATTGGTTTGGAAACCATGTTTGAAATCAATATGGTGTATAGGAAAAAACATAGTTTCAACTAATCATGAGACAGATGAATGGCATGGATGCGGGAAGTGACATGGCAGTTGGGGAATTGAGGCTAACATAACCAAGAGTGGATGGGAAAAGGTCAAGGGAGGTAGATGGAATGTAGGTGAGTGAGGGTTTTTGGCTAGGGCTACCATCAATGAGTAAAGTTTTGAATGAGGACCTAGATGGAATGACAAAATTTTTTGAGCGAGACCCTAATATGAATATGAAAAGAGGAGTTTTCATCATTAATGGCAATATGAAAATACTGACACTAACACATCCTATGACGATGGGTGTGATGATAGGTGCACAATTTTCCATCCTAAATTTCTTCAACATTTCTTTAATGTATTTAATTTGGGAGATGAATATTCCTTCACTAGATTGAATGACCTATAGACCTAGAAAAAAGGACAATTCAACCAACATGGAAATTTCAAATTCTTTCTGCATTTATTTAGCATACCTCTTTCTCTTTGTGTCAACATCACTTCCAAAAATCATATCATCTAATAATAATAATAATATCCATTTTTAAGGTCACAGCTAAGCCAGACACCAAATTGGTGTATGAGACCCCCTTGTTTGTGGGACAAGGGACCCACCTCTACGCAATGATTTGACTGCTAAGTCTATGAAGGCATACATACTCTACCCCCCTCTGGTTTTGAACCTGTGACCTCTTAGGAGGAAACACATGCTCTTAACCATTAGGCCCACTCAAGCTGTATAAGGGTTGTTATACTACAATGATTAAAACAAATGTTGTTGTTTTTTTATATAAGGGTTGTTATTTGTTGCTCCTCTTTTGAATCCTTGATGTTGCATATACTTGTTAGGTCTTGAGTACCAAGCCTTGAGATCTTGCTTTAAAATATATAATGCTTTCTTCTATATACACATCGATTTCATTTTCCGATAATTGGTCTCATTTTTTGTTGTTTAACATATACTTCTTCTTCCATGTCATCATTCAGGAAGGTTGACTTGACATCCATTTGATAAAATTTAAACTTTTGAAACAAGAAAATGCAAAAGGATCATGATGGCTTCAAATTTGGCAACCAAAGTAAAATTTTATTCAAAAAAATCAAACCATTCCACTTGTGGATACCCTTTGCAAACTAATCTATTTTTATTCATCACCACCTATCCATCCTCATTTAGTTTTTCCCGAAGACCCAATTTTTTCCAATTACATACTTTTATTTTGCTATAGGGACGATTTCCCATGTATGGTTTTTCCCAACCTGATCTAGCTCCTCATCCATAAAATTGGTCTAGTGCTTATCTTTACTAGCTTAGACAAAGTTATTTGGTTCTATTTTGGACAACAGTGCAATTTTGGCTTGCCCTAGTGTTCTTATCAATTTAATTATAGTATGAAATCCTAAGTATTTGATCTTTTATATGGAACTTATGAACATATCTAGATCAATTCTTTGGATGTGGAAGTTTTGCCTTTTCCTCTTGTTCTTCTTATTTTTTCTCTTCATGTTATTTGTTGGTTATTGTAGTGTCCTGTCTAGGGTGCTAGACTAGGCTATATTTATTATCGACCAGGATGCGTAGACGTAGAGGCATGCGTCTAAAGTATATAGACATAAAGGATTATTAGCTAAGTGGTTATGATGGTAGGTCACAGGACTTCTTTACGGAAGATTGAGGTATGTTACCTATCACCCAAACACTTAGGTCACTCAGTTAATCTACCTAATTACAACACTGTCATTCAATTCATTTACCAAATTAAAACACTGTGTATCACTACAAACCAAGATTTCAATCTCCTTACAGAGACATTATGCATAAAACCCTTGTTCAGCAAATACTCAGCATTCACTAATATTCATGCAAGATAAAAACATACAGAAATCATAAGCATACTTTGAAATGATAACAGAGTTCAAGACATTGCTTTAAAAGACAACAAAGGATCGAATCCCTTACAGGATACAATTCACGATCTCAGTGATGAACTATTCAAGCACTATCATAAACATAAACCATACGTATTCTATTGAAATCAACAACCAATTCTAATTACTGTGCATATCATTTAATACCCTAAGTTGCGAATGAAAAGGAAATGTCAGTATACCAAGTTAACGCAGGGCCCGTCCGCGTTCCAGAGGTATACTGGACTGTGATCAACCGATTATCAAATCAACGCAACAAGGAAAAGATCATGACTGAAACTATGTCTTTGATATTAAGTTCAAACTCTGTTTTCAAACGATACAACGATAACCAACTACTGAATACTCAGAACTGTGTTTACATATGTTTTTACAACCCTTACATTTCGAAAACGAATGTACATTCATGATGTGGCTGTTGCCGCTTTTATCATGTCGTGATTTTTAAAATGTTTCTATCCTAAACTGATTTAAAAAAGGAAACAAAACTAAATCAATTTAGAATGCTTTGCTGTTGCTGCCTTTGTCGCCAACATGCTATACTTTGACCTTCGTTGACTGCGCATGTAGGAGGGTCGATTATGCTGTAGGATAGGTATTCGTCCATGCTTGGACATTCTACTTTTCATCCCTACCCTTCGCTCTAGCCTAGCTGTCATGCCACATGTCAAACAATGAACCATTTATAGGATGTTGGAACTTCTTGTAGCCATTTTACCAAAAATTCCTAATTCGTTAACATAAAACTCCTAAATCAATTTTAATGCATTTTAATAACTATAGGACTATTAACTAATCAATTTTCAAGGGATCTAAGAGATATATGATGGAAAGAAGTAGGCAAATGATATGTTTTAGGGGGAAAAAGGAGGTCATGGGATGGTACCAACATCTCTCCCCGACTTAATGAATTAGTATGTCCTCATGCTAACCCCGAAGTGCTTCCCTTGAACTCTGTCCCTGCCTGTACCGCTGCTGCCTTTAGCAATGTGTCCACATTCTTTTTCACCTAGGCATATTTCTGACCATGGAGCTCCTGCTTTAATATTTTGTATTTTTCTTTGAGGGTCTTCTTCTGATTGTACCACTTAGTGGCCCAATTACAAATATCCGTTTGCTCAGCCTCTAGTTCATTGATTCGCTCCCTTAACTTTTCATTCTTCTTTTGAGTCTCTTTACTCTGCACTCGGAGAATTTCATTTTCTTTCTTGATAACTTTTCCTAGCATATTAGCCTCCATGAGTTCTTCCTTTAATTTCTCAATTTGTTTCTCCAGTTTCTTCTGTTTCTTAATGGGATGTGGTGAACCTTTTTCTTGCTTGTTATTGCTTTCAACCTCTATATCAGCTCCTGGTCCTGGTGGTGAGTGGTCACTACTCTCAATATCCATTAGTATAGGTGCATTGGATTCAAGCTGGTCTTCTTGTAATTGGGCTTTTGGTGCTCTCCTTGTTCTTCTTGAATAAGTGGTGAAACTTTTATCTTGCTTTGCCTTCTTAGCATCTTCTTTTCTCATTTTCCTAGTCCTTATGCTGCTCATAGGTGGAAGCACCTTGCTTGCTTTGGATACTGGGATCTCTTCATCGATATCCTTCAAGAATCCTGAGTTCTCCTGCAATTCTTCTTTGTCTTCTTCATCTTTAATTTGGTTAGCAGATAAGAAATCCTTCCACATTTTCCCTCTTCTCTGCAATTCATGCTCAATAAGAATTTTAATTAAGCCAAAGTGATATAGGCTCTTGTCTTCATTTCCCTTCTGCTTTTGGATGGTCTTCGACATCTTAGTTAGGCTTTGTAATAGAAAATATGG
>APFE030125146.1:297745-314525 GCA_000404065.3 Pinus taeda | reverse complement strand
TTGGATGTTTTCTAGTGGGCAGCCTTTTAATGCATGTTTCTTCCGGCATTTTGGGCAGAAAATAGCCATTATCTGATCTTCAGCTTCTTGTTTCTTTTTAGCTTTTAGAGTGTCAATTTGGTTCCCTAGGGTGCTTAACGGATCTGTTTTAAACTCTTCTAACAGATTCCCTATTTCAGCCCTTGTGACACTTGCTGAGGCAGATTTTGTGACTTTGGATGACAGGGTTCTTTTTCCCATTTTAGCTTTGCTCCTTGAATACTTTTCACATAAATCAGTGATTTCTTCAAAGGGTAAAGCATAAATGTCACCTTTGCCCATCAAGTTAAGATCATCCATGTATTCCTCTCGGATGCCTTTCAAGAATATTGTGCGGATCAGATCAAGAGGCATAGTTCGGTGTTTGGATTTTTGTAAGTTGTAGACAAACTGTTCTAAGTATTCCGCTAAGCTTTCATCCTCTTGTTGGCTCATTCTAAAGATATCATCTTTAGAACCTTTGGATCTACAGTAAGGTTGATATTTCCTTAGAAATATTCTTCTCATGCCATCCCAATCAACTATAGCATGCTCACCAAGCCTCATGAACCATCTTAAGGCTGATGCCTTTAATGTCGCTGGGAAGAGTCTAAGCCTATGGGCATCATCTGTATACCCATATGTTTGAAATACAATGTCAAACTCGAACAAGAATGAGTCTGGATCTTCTGAAGCCATACCATAAAAGTTTGGTAGCACGGATGGAGGTATGTTCTTCATTTTGATCTCATCATCCTCTTGTGGTTCATGTATAAGAAACTTAAAAGTTGACTCTTCTTCGTCTCTATGTCCTTGATTTGGTACTGATCCATCTCCTTCCTCAACCATTCTAATAGGTTTCTCTGTGTCAGTGTCACTCGTTTTAAAGAGGAGATTAAAGAAAGATTGTTCGGTCACTGTGCTACTTTCTCCTTGTGTGGAAGACCTAGGAAAGTACTTCTTCTGCGATTTATGTGTTAATAAAGTTTGCCTTTCGATGAGAGTAAATCTTTGTCCTGACTTTTGTTTATCCTCTAATGCTTGTATGATGACTTCCTCAGCTGGTGTTGAATTCCCTAAAGAGTCTGCTCCTGATGATGATGGGTTAGATTTTGAATGGTGGGGGGTTTTTATGATCTACCCTGACTGTCTCTAAATCTAGGCATAAATGAACATGATTTCTAACTGTGTTTTTGCTTATTTTTGTTTATTGAATTTTTTTCTTTTTGAATCCTTTAAGTATGCTTCCCCGGAAACGGCGCCAAAATGTAGTGTCCTGTCTAGGGTGCTAGACTAGGCTATATTTATTATCGACCAGGATGCGTAGACTTAGAGGCATGCGTCTAAAGTATATAGACATAAAGGATTATTAGCTAAGTGGTTATGATGGTAGGTCACAGGACTTCTTTACGGAAGATTGAGGTATGTTACCTATCACCCAAACACTTAGGTCACTTAGTTAATCTACCTAATTACAACACTGTCATTCAATTCATTTACCAAATTAAAACACTGTGTATCACTACAAACTAAGATTTCAATCTCCTTACAGAGACATTATGCATAAAACCCTTGTTCAGAAAATACTCAGCATTCACTAATATTCATGCAAGATAAAAACATACAGAAATCATAAGCATACTTTGAAATGATAACGGAGTTCATGACATTGCTTTAAAAGACAACAAAGGATCGAATCCCTTACAGGATACAATTCACGATCTCAGTGATGAACTGTTCAAGCACTATCATAAACATAAACCATACACATTCTATTGAAATCAACAACCAATTCTAATTACTATGCATATCATTTAATACCCTAAGTTGTGAATGAAAAGGAAATGACAGTATACCAAGTTAACGCAGGGCCCGTCCGTGTTCCAGAGGTATACTGGACTATGGTCAACCAATTATCAAATCAACGCAACAAGGAAAAGATCGTGACTGCAACTATGTCTTTGATATTAAGTTCAAACTGTGTTTTCAAACGATACAACGATAACCAACTACTGACTACTCAGAACTGTGTTTACATATGTTTTTACAACCCTTACATTTCGAAAATGAATGTACATTCATGATGTGGCTGTTGCTGCTTTTATCATGTCGTGATTTTTAAAATGTTTCTATCCTAAACTGATTTCAAAAAGGAACAAAACTAAATCAATTTAGAATGCTTTGCTGTTGCTGCCTTTGTCGCCAACATGCTATACTTTGACCTTCATTGATCGCACATGTAGGAGGGTCGATTCTGCTGTAGGATAGGTATTTGTCCATGCTTGGACATTCTACTTTTCATCCCTACCCTTCGCTCTAGCCTAGCTGTCATGCCACATGTCAAACAATGAACCATTTACAGGATGTTGGAACTTCCTGTAGCCATTTTACCAAAAATTCCTAATTCGTTAACATAAAACTCCTAAATCAATTTTAATGCATTTTAATAACTATAGGACTATTAACTAATCAATTTTCAAGGGATCTAAGAGATATATGATGGAAAGAAGTAGGCAAATGATATGTTTTAGGAGGAAAAAGGAGGTCATGGGATGGTACCAACAGTTATCTCCCCTAGTTCTTCATTTATTTTCTACTTTTGTTTTGATGCAATGCTTCATGTACTCTTACATCAATTTTTTGTACCACTTTGTGAAGACTTTTGATGGAACATTTGTAGTCCTTTCTTCTAGGTGCATAACCAAGGAAAATTCCTTCATCTATTTTGGAACCAAACTTGCCTAAATTGCCTTCATTTGTCTTTATTTAGCTTTGGTTTCCAAACATCTTGAAGTGTTTGAATATAAACCATCTTCCTTTCCATAATTCATAACGATCCTTGTTCTTGTTTACTCTAATTTGCGCTTTGTTGAAAATTTAGATTGCAGTATAGATTGATTCTCCCCAAAATGTGTCTAATTGATTGAATTCATTGAGCATTGTTCTTTCCATTTCTTGCATAATTCTATTATGTCTCTCAACAACTCCATTTTGTTGTGGAGTCCTTGCCACTAACAACTCTCTTCTAATCTCACGATTTTTCACAAAATTCATTGAATACATTAGAGGTAAAGTCATATCCTTAGTCTGATCACACATTTAACGAAAAATTAGGAGATTGTGTTTTAGACTATTAATACAAAACATTTTTATCTTTAGTTTCTCCACTAAGGACAATTGTCCCTTTACCCATTATTTTGGTTGGTCCATTGTTTCCAAAAGTGCCACTTCCTCCTTTGTCTTCCTTTAGAAATAAAAATTCATTATGATCTCTAACCATATGCTTTGAGCATCCACTATCAATGTACCACTGACTTTCTTGCTTTTGAGCATTTAGTTCAAAACCACACTCTTCTTGTCTTTCTTTCTTTTTTTTCCAAATATTTGTTCTTTGATTTTCATTTACGACATTATTTTCTTCTTTGCTTTGAGTTAAAGGCATTAATATACAAGTTCTAAAATTATGAGATTTGTGCTCAAAATTAATGCACTTAAAACATTCAACATGATCTAATAAGTTGGGAAATGACTTGTAATTTTTGACAACATTCTCATCAAACCTTCTAGGATAGATACTCACACACCCATTTCTGAGATATTATATGAACTCCTACTCCTATTCCTCATATAATCATTTCTTACATATGCTCTATAATGTATTTCTTTATGACCAAAATTCTTACATAAAAAGGAACAACCATAAAGTGATTTTTTTGATACTTAGATGACAAAGACCTTATCGGGGGAATTGATCTCTTGAATCCATTAATGGGATTTGGTCGGCCTTTGCTTCCTTATCTAGTGCTACTTATGTTGATGATGGGGTCATGTATCTGCTAATCCTTGTCTTCATTTACGACTTTTCTTGCATTTTTTTTTTTTTCTGTAAGTAAGCTTTTTGTATTAAGAAAACAAAACATATTGTACAAAAGGACTGCCCGGGCAAACAAAGGCCCGAAGCTCTGCTAAGAACACAACAACTTGACCAAAGGACCTCCTACAGAACCCTAAAGAAAATGGGCAGCCGGAAAGGATAGACTATCCACCTCGGCCTTGAGGAGTAGACAAGAAGAGAGCAGTGCTTAATAAGAAGCAAGCAGACGAACAAAGAGACAAGAGCCCTGCTAGGGATTCTACCCAACTTGGGTGGAATCCTCAAGTCGGCCCTTTTTTCCTTTCTTTTTACCAACTTTGACCCATCCAAAATGATCCAGCTGCGATGGTAAGACTTGCAAACTAAGCTGGGCGGACGGAGAGATCTCCTTGTCTGAATCCGATGGAGAGGTCTCATGAGATCATTTCTGCGAGAGAGGTGGGGCCGTGGACTCCTCAGAACCTGTTGGGGGCGGGTCCTGTGCAAGCGAAGCGTCCATCCCGTCCTCATCCACTTCCTCTTCATCTGAGCTGGAATCAAAATCATCCATGGGGGGCGGGTCACAAGGTTTCCAGCTTTTGGATTTCGGCTTAGGAGCGACCTTCTTCTTTTGGGCAGGGATCGCTGGACATGATCTATGAAGGTGCCCTGTGAGATGGCAATTTCTGCGGCGGAACACTGTGTTCTCGTAATCCAGGGTCTAAGTCTAGTAGAGGTCTCCAACTTTGAGAATGATCTGATCTGGTAGTCCTTTACTCATGTCTATTTCTGTGCAGATTCTGGCAAAGGTGTAGATGCCCTTTTCCCCTCTAGAGGTGCCTGTGGCTAGAAAGCGGCATAGAGTATTACCGATTCCTTCAAACACAACAAAGTGCCATAAATGAGCCGGGAGGTTAGGAAGTCTGACCCAGATGGGGAGTTTGGTAATGATAGCTGTGGAGGGATCAAAATCTGGGAACCAAGGGGTTAAGAATAGACCCGCTGAGTCCCAAAACCAAGGGCCTTCAGTTAATGCTTTTTGATAATCCTCACTGTCAACAAAAACTACAATGAAGAAACCTTTTGAACAGAGAAGAACCTTGCAATTGTTGGTCCAGTTAGAGTGAATCCATTTGTAGAGATCTGCTGTGTGTGGCCATAGCCCATTGAACCTGCAAATAATGGCATATTCAACAAACATTTGGAACTTCCTATCCATCGTAGGATGCATTATTTCAATGGAGGGGGTTTCCTCCAGCTTGTCCACCAAAAAAGGTTTTGGAACCAGGGCTTGTGTAGTGGAGTTCTGGGGTTTCTGAGCATGGACAGCATGATGGAAGCATTTCTTTGAATGTCGTAAAATGAAAGGAGCAAGAGATCTTCTAGCTTTTGCTTGAGGTCCTGCACTAGATCCGAAGAGCTCACCCACAGAAGAAGAGTTTTTCCCGAGAGGAGTGCGATTAGGATCTGGAAAGACGCGGAGTGCTTCGGAATCTGCTGTCCTCTGCAAATCTGAGACGAGAGGACGCTGGTGCATGCACAGCTTGCCAGGGGCCCAACCTGTGCCTATTTTTTATTTCCCTGCGCTGGGCAGCACTCAATCTTAGTCACTGGGTTTCGCTTGAGAGGGGACACGGCCTCTCTAAAGCTTACTGCATCAATTTCTGCTGGGCCGAGCAGAGGCCAGACTGCCACAGGACGCTGCATCTCACGACGGTTTCTTAGAGCATTTTCAGAAAATCCATTCCGTGCAAAGTTTGAGATCAACCCCTTCCAAGAGACCAATTCTCTGTGATGCATTCCGTCAAACACTTGCCACGCACCCTCCCTGCTCTGGCATTTTTCAAATGTTTTGAGAACAAGGTTTCCTAGAAGCGTTTTTATTTCCAGACTGCAAATCCTTGAGTAACGCAAGGAAGGAGACTGTTTCGAAGGAAGAAAGACAGAAAAAGTAACCCAACTTCCCGCCCATAAACGGTTATGAGGATATGGAACCGAACAGAGGGTAAACACAGACATTGAAAACGAAACCAAACCCTCAAGCAGAGGGAGCTCTTGCTTCACCGCTGTCAAGAAGATGTTTCCAATCGTGGCAAAGAAAATGGCCCAGCGGGGTTTTTGGGATATGCCTTCACGGGTGAAGCAGAGTTGGTAAAAGACGCTTATTCTGAGATCTACCCCTCCGCCGGAAGAAACCTACTCAAGAGCTGAGCTGCGCAGATCCCTGAAGAAGAGTAGGCCAGCCACGGGACCCGTGCTTGGGAGTCTAAGCGCCGAGGAGATGAAACATGCCTTGGCTGTGCTGTCCTGTGATGCTCTGGAGCGCCCGAAACCCTGAGTGGAGCACGCCATTTTTTCTCTTTGTCTCTAAAAAGACCGCAAATGTTTGCTTTTCTACAACTGAATAATTTAATTCGACACCTTGTAAGTTAGAACTGAAAAAGGAGATGGGTGCCTTGACATTTTCCTCGTTCAACTGTGTCAAAATTGTACGACTTTTCTTGCATTGCTACTGGATACTTTGCACATTAACATAGCTTTTAGGTTCTGCTTTGCATTTCTTTTCTATTGTCATTGAGCTTGATTCTCCCTTGGTAGTTTCATGACAATCGAGACTACTTGTTTTAAAAAAATGAGATCTCTCGAAACCAAGAATATCATCTATGTTTTCATAATTCTTCCCAAACTTCAAACTCTTATTCAAATGATTAGTGGTTTTTTCTAAATCCTTTCTCAAGGAAATAATCTCAACTTTTGGTTTCCACAATGTCCTTCGTTTTATTTTAGTTGAATTAGCAACATTTAACGTCTTTTATTTTCTTTTTATAGTTGTAACTTCATGAGAGAGATTGTTGATTCATCAGGATCATGATTATTTTATTTATGATATTTCTGTAATAGATGCTTCAGTGTTTTAATTTTTCTTCTAAGTATCACTATTTCTTCTAACTCATAGATAAGTTCTCCCTTAAGATCATCAATATATTCTTCTTCTAAATTTGATATATCATTTTGATGATCAACAACTTGAGCATTGTGTAATGCCCTGCAATAATAAACCAATAATAATAATAGTAATAAATTAAATAAATATAAATGAATAATGTTAACATATACAAAACAAAAAAAAATAAAGAAGATATAATAAATAATAATAATAATAATAAAATAATAATAAAGAAAAAGATAATAATGAGAAAATAAATCATAAATAAATAAATATGATAATAATAGTTAAATTAATAATAAATAATAAACTGAATACTAAATAAATATATGTAAAAATAACTATAAAAATAGTAATTTAAGTAAATTTAACCAAAAAATAAGTAAAAAGGAATAAAATAACCAAGATTTAAATTAAGAAAAATATTGAATTAAGTAAAATTTAAGACAAAGAAATAAAAGTCGGTATGTTGACACATGGACTCTGTGCATGAGGATCTATTAGGTCCCTATAATACTAGTGTATCCCCCTTACTGTTATTTTTGTGTACATGTAGCCCCCATAATGCTATTGTTGTGCCCCATAGAAGCCCACTATTGTTATTGTTGTGCCATTACATTATTATTGTTATGTAGGCTCTGATTATATTGTGTCCCCTTATACTCCTATATATACAAAGGAGGTATTGTCATTTGTATCATCCAATAATTGTTCATTTATGTGATGTAAAGGAGGTTTCCCCTTTGAATAACCTAATTTTTAAGTCGTTGATCTATATTTTCTTCTTTTTGTGATATGGTTGCATAGCATTTAGTGTCAAAGCTTTGGATTCTAGGGTTTCTTTGATTTAAATAGGTCATATTGGAATTTCCACTATAAAGTTTTTTCTATGTGGCACCAGAAGTTGAAATTGCAACCACATGTAGCTAAAATATTGGTAAAATTTATGTAGAAATTTTATATCTTGGTTTGCTATATTTTCTGAGAAATGGTTCGAAGAAGTTAAAGTTTTTGCAGGCTCCAAAATTCAATCTCAAACAAGTGACCTAGGGAAAATCGTCATTAATTTCTCTACAAGTATCAAATTTGAATTTTCTAAAAAGTGACCAAAAGTGCATGGACCGTAGTTTTTCTTGTATCATTGTTAGGGCCAAAAGTTGAAACAATAATGCATGGCATTCCGTATAAGTCCGCGCTACTGAATAAGTTCATACTTAAGCCATCATGGGAGATTGGACATAACTTTATCTTGAAGAATGAAATATCGGTCTAACTTGTGGCGTTGGAAGAAGAATTAGAGGGATACCACAAGACAAAATTTCAAACCTTGGAGAGCCAAAATTATAGATATACAATAGTTTCAATAGTTTAAAATTTGCATAACTTTTGTGTGAAAAATCAGTTTGAAGTGATTCAAAGGGAGTAATGAAGCATAAATATTTCTATTTAGTTCCAAAATATCTCAAAACAAAAAAATGGATACATCTTGTAAGAAACCAAAAAGATCTACTATGACGTATGAAGAAGAGGAAGAAATGCAACATGATATATCAAAAGTACGAGACTAGGTGCAACAATTTTTTCTATCACAAAGAGTAACAAAAAATGAACTGGAAGCTAAGATGGATGGTATAGAATAAAAAATTAAGGGCAACATGGAATATTTGTTGAATAGTTTAAAAGTAGACATGGAAGGTTTGAAGGAGGATTTGATAAAGTTGTTACAAGAAATACTTCCTCGTGGTGACAAGGTACTCCATGAAAATCAAGATGAGGACAAAAGGAATATGAAATATTATTTTAGAGACTTTGACATTGGGATTAAGACCCACCACATTCCAAAGATAGATATGAGGAAGTTTGATGGAAAGGATCTGGTAACATGGATACTATAGATTATGGTAAATTTTAGGGGCAAATTTTAGCCCAAGGGCGAAATTTAAGGGGTTTTTCATTTTAGAGGGGCGAAATTTTTATAAAACACCCATTTCATATATTTAGCCCAACTCTTATTTAAAAAATAATTATCTTTTTCATTTTAGCCCAAAAAAAGGGGCGGATAAACTATGAAAAGACTCATTTGACCCAATTCGCCCATTTCATATATTTAGCCCAACTTTTATTTAAATAATAATTTTTTTTCATTTTAGCCCAAAAAAAGGGGCGGATAAACTATGAAAAGAATCATTTGCAATCGCACATTTTCTAGTTTGGGAGGATGTATTTGGTCCCAATAAATAAAAATATAAGTAAAGTGGAGGTATGGTAAATAAAACAAACCTATTTATAATTACTCCAAAGGTATGGTAAATAAATAAAACCTCTTTCTGTATTTAGTCATAACCCTCTTTTCTATTTAAGAAGGCTCAAAAAGAAGGTTTTATTAAGTGAATCCTATGGCCAAATACTCATATTTATAAAAGAGGTATGGTAAATTAATAAAATATAAATAAACAAGAGGTATGGTAAATAAATTAAATTTTTTTTTTTATATTTACTACATAAGTCACCTTATATTATGAACACTCAAAAAATGTGTTATATTTAGGTGAAGCCTATGGGCCAAATACCATGGGCCAAATTATTATTAATACCATGCAAAAAAACATTATTACCCCTAATATTAGTATTAATAAACATAAATATGGCACATGGTATTGACCCATGGTATTTGTAACAGCCCCGAAATAAAAACATGTAATTAAATAGATTAATCATGCAATTTATAATCAATACGCAATTTATTGACTAATTAACATTAAATTTCAATCAATGAGTGTGAGGAGAGACAGCTTACCTGTGGAACGCTAGTTGAACTCTAGTTGAATTATGCTAACTGCAACAAAGTCCTGGGGATGACTCTCCACCCAACCGTAGGTTTAGTTGCACAAAATCTTGCTACAACTAGTGACCCCTGAGCCCTCAATCAATGTACTACTGCAAGGGAATCCTTTGTCTCACAACACTATTCTCCCAAGAGAATGGATGGTGGAATCATGGAATGAAGGAATGCCTCTCATCTTCCTCACCATCTATTAAATAGAGCAAACATTGGAAGGGGAACCACATGCACACACTCCATGTGGTTCCCCTTCCAATGTTTGCTCTATTTAATAGATGGTGAGGAAGATGAGAGGAATTCCATCATTCCATGATTCCACCATCCATTCTCTTGGGAGAATAGTGATGTGAGACAAAGGATTAATTAGTAGTAGTATGTTTATTGAAGGCTCGGGGGTGGCTAGTTGTAGCAAGATTTTGTGCAACTGAGCCTACAGTTGAGTGGAGAGTCGTCTCTAAGACTTTTTTGCAGTTATCAGAATTCAACTAGCGTTCCACAGTTAATTTGTCTCTCCTCACACTCATTTATTGAAATTTAATGTTAATTAGTTGATAAATTGCGTATTGATTATAAATCACATGATTAATCTAATTAATTACATGTTTTTATTTTGGAGCTGTTACAATATTCGCGTGGAATGTAGCCTATTTAAAGGGGGGAATTAAACCATCATAGATCCATCTTTACTCTCGATCTACTAAGTGCCGAGAGGGATAAAATATTGTGATATGAAAACTAGCATAGAGTGAAAAAATATTTGATCCCTCTTGGGGCCTGGTAGATCAAGAGTAAAAATGGATCTTGTAATTTAATGTCACTTAAACATTTTAACTTGGTTTAAAAAAATAAAAAAAATAAATCAATTATTAATTTTTTAAAAATTACTAATATTAGTTTTTAAGCTCCAGGTTTATGATAACCCATGGTATTGACCCATGGTAATACCATACTATTCATGTGAGAATAGACTATTTAAAGGGGAAATTCTATTAGCTTAGATCCATCTTAATTGTGGGTCTACCAAGTGCTAAGAGGGATAAATAGATTTCATCCCTCTAAGAGTGGTAGATGTGGAGTTAATATGGATATAGGTTGGTTTTCACGATAATGAAGATATTAAATAGTCTTAGGAAATTATATCGTAAAAACATCTTTTTTTGTAAGCTAGGTTAGTACCTTCCTTTTCTATTTATAAAAACAAGTTGATCCAGATACAACATTTTGGCGGCCTCAACTTGCCCATATGGGAAACCAAGTCTGTTGGCCAACTGAATTTGTTATATGTTATCCAATAACAAAATTTAATCAGTCTTTCAATCCATGTTACGTGAACTGCACATCTAAAGACACTAAACATGCTACAAACTAACATACGAACGTCTTGAAAAGAAAAGCTAGCCACAAAATAACCAGACAAGAAACTGTAAAAGACTAATCCTTCTGGTCATCTTTGTCAAATTCTTCATTAGCAGGTGCTTCCATCGAGTCGTTTGGTGCTGGTGATAGCTTCATCAACCATTGATGGATCTCATCCATTTTGCTGTCTTGCATTATCATGATGATTTGCAAGTTTTTCATTTCCTTTTTGACATTGGGTATGCCTTGGGCTATTGCTGCCACTTCTCCTGCCACCTGCTCCAGAGCCTTGGCTAGTAAATGCTTCAAAACCTAGTAAACATGCAGAGCTTGCTGATAAAGTGTCATTCTACCTCTGGTGTGCCCTAGATTAGGGATAATATCCCCCCATTCCTCCATCTCTAGTTTCAAATCCTCTTCCATTACACTTTCTTCCATCTCTTGAATTAGTTGATGAATGTTTGCATTTGTCCCTTCTCTATAAGCTTGAGCGGCTTCCTGGACTACTGTCCTCATGGGTTTCCTTCCTCGCCTCTGACTTGTTGGTGTCGAGATTGGCGGGTCGCTTCTGCCCGACTGGCTCTGTCACCCTCTGCATCCATGACCCCTACCTCTACCCTGGTGAGCCATTTTCTCCTTTATTGCCTCCTGCTTGCAATTATCAACAACAAAAGTTATCTTTTGAGGAGTTACAATCTTCCCATCAGTTAGCATTTCCTTGTCACTTAGCCTTCCTGCGCCACTCTGACCTCCCCCGTTATTCTGGAGAGTCAATGGTCTCTCTCCCCCTGGACAAAGGTGGATGGGCAAGCCCTCTGTCTTGTTGCCCTCTGCATGGATAGGGTTCTTAGTTTTCTCGAGCTGACCCTCTACCCCACTAATACAATTCCCTGACATACCTATGCTTTGATCCTCGCGCTTCCTCACCATGCATACCTCTGACCCGCTCGGGCACAACTCCTCTCCTGCAAATCCCAGCTTGGCCCCCTCGTCCACCTTACTATGGATGGAAGAGTGAATTGCAAACCCACTCATACATCGCCCGTCCCTAGAAATTCCCATCTTTCCCCCCTCCTCCACCATGCTAAGCAAGCCAGAGTGAAATGCAGGAGGAGAGCCAAAGGAGACATACTCGTAATCACACTCGACCACTGAAGATCCCAACGCCTGCTGCTACACTGTTTTACTCCTCCCTTCGCTGCATACTAAGTTTTTCTCCCACCCTTACCACCCTCATGTACCCTAGCCCATATGACCCACGTCCCATCCCACTATCGCCACCGTTTCTTACCTCCTCTCCCCCCACATTCCTGCCACTATGTTGCCTCGAAACTCCCGCAGGCATGCAGGACGCCACCATGGCCATTTGATCTACGGGAGGGTAGTAGGTGTCCGTCTTGGCCATCCTCTCCCTTATGCTGTTCGCCTTCTCGTACTTTCCCTCTTTATCACCCCGATCGGGGGATTGTAAAAGACATCTTAAGATGAATGGTTAAAGCTACATTTAGTCACTTCACAAAATTTAGTAAAAAATATCAATATCTCCATTAATATTGGTTTTTATGATTTAACAAAAATAAAATTCAAAACAGTGAAATATTATCACTCTTTCCGCATCACAATCGCAAAAGAGAAATAGTCGCTGCCGAGATTTCCCACCATTTTTCAAATTTTCTCAATATGATATCTTCATGAAAAGGTTAAGGTACTAATGTTGGATTAGTTGTTTGAAAAATATGCTGGTTTGTACAACCTTTCATCTTCTCTATTATTCTTGTTATTCTTAGTTTGTTGCAAGGATTTGTAGGGGTTGGGCCACTGCACCATATTGTCCTAAAATGCGGAGATTGTGCACGAAAAATGAAATTAATCCACATGTTACAATGCTGTTAAAAAATGAAAGACATATGAAGGTAGTGAATTAAAGACATATGAAGGTAGTGAATTATGCTAATAAAAAATTTAGATTGGGAGAGACATAATTAAATTTTATTATTTAATTGAATATTCCAATTAAAATAATAATAAATCTACATTTATATATTTATATATTGATTGGAAGGCTTCTAACAATGGTCACTTCTTTCCATTAGATCCCCTTTAGGCCTTTGGGATACCTACTACTTTCTTATATTATATAGTTGGGGCTTGCTCCTTGTCGCTGTGATGGGGTAAACAAACTTGATGCATTTTTTTTTGTTTTTTGTTTTTTGTTTTGTTTTGTTTTTTTTTTTTCGCAGTTGGAGTCTATGGAATAATAAAGAAATTTGATAGCTTGACAAAATTGGACACCTACTACTTTCTTATATTATATAGTTGGGGCTTGCTACTTGTTGCTGTGTTGGGGTAAACAAACTTGATATGTTTTTTCTTTTATCTCATAGTTGGAGTCTATGGAATAAGAAAGAAATTTGATAGCTTGACAAAAGTGGTAGAGAAAAGATTAATCTCTCCTACCTACAGAACTGGTGGTCAAGTTCAACACCTACAAGAACTTTGTTGTGGAATATTATCAAAACTAATAGAAGTGTATGAAAGAGTGTACAGTAAGAACCTTGACAAACATGACCACTGAAACTTGCAACCTTGTTTGTAGGAAGAGAAAATTATGTTTCTCTTTTCCAAACATGTATGTTAGTATATTACAATTTAATGAATATGTTTTCCTATTATCATATATGGTTTCATACTTTAACAAAACATTCTCTAGGACTTCACAATGTTTTATTATTCAATGAAAGATTTGCCAAGATCTTACAAGATTTTATAATTCAGTGAAATATTCACCATGACTTTACAAGATAATATAATATGGTGAGAGATTCACCAAATTTTTTTTTATATACATATTATATTATTCACAAAATCACCTCCCATTTTTCCTACGTATCATGGGAATTCGCCCATTTATTATACATATGAATTTAGGGTGGTTCTTAAAATTTTCCCTGGTATAGATGGAGCAATTATTTGATCTACATGATGTACCACACACACAAAAGGTATGCATTACATCTTTATATTTAGAACAAAATAAAATTGTGTGGTATAGATGGATTTGTTATCATAAATCTGTTGGGTTGTATTATATTCTTTCCACGACTAGCCCACGTAGTTAATCGAGGGGTTAGAGTGGGGGTAGAGCCCCCCTTCATTACGTCGATTGCGTAGGGGGGAGGGTCACAAGGGGTTTGAGGTGTGTAGGTAACTCCACGCTATGGGGTCCAGGGTAGTGCCTAGGAAAATTTTGGTTTTGGAATATATGTTAGGTTGGGAGGACCCACCTATGGTTTTGTGCATGATTTTCGCACATGTTTTTGGACACGATGGTTTTTGGTCCATGGTTTTGGACGTGATGGTTTTTGTTCCATGGTATTGGATGATTTGGCATGTATAAATATGTATTATAACATTGAAAGGAACATAATGAAAAATCAAGTTGGTAGTCCCGGTTTTGGGATCCAGGGGAAGATCACTGTGTATATGTGTTTTATCTGTTATGCTCTTGCATTGTTTATATATGTATTTTAGAATTCGTATGCAGGTAATTTCTATACATGGTTAAAACCTACATTTGGTATCAGAGTTATTTTGGCTTCAAGGGGACGCCTTAGTTGCTAAGGGGTTTCGCTCGGGCTTGTGGTAGACCCTGTTCAGTGGGAGATCTGTGAGATCGATTTTGGTGGTGAAAGAAGATAGCGAGTAGGGGAAAGATAGAGATCCAGAAATTTAATGGTTAGAGTTTTGAGTTGTGGAAACTCAAGATGGAGGATCTGTTGGTGGATAAAGATCAGTGGATCATGGTAGATGCAGGTACTAAACCAATGAGAGTGTCCAATGAAGAATGGAAGAAGTTGGATCGGAAGGCAAAGAGCATAATACGATTGTGTGTCTCAGATTCAGTATTGTTGAATGTATCAGGGGAAGCTATGACAAAGGCTTTGTGGGACAAGTTAGGGACTTTGTACCAATCTAAGTCTCTGGTGAATAAACTATTATTATGGAAAAAGTTGTATAACTTGAGGATGAAAGATGGAGACTCAGTGACAGAGCATCTAAACGCACTTAATAGTGTGGTAAGTTAGTTAGCATCTGTTGATATTAAAATTTCAGATGAAGATAAGTGCATCAGTTTGTTGTGTTCTCTACTAGATTCGTGGGATATTTTGGTTATTGTAATAGGTAGCAATGCAACTGCCTTGCAGTTTGATGAAATAGTCTCATCCTTGCTGATGGAGGAGATGAGACAGAAAAATATGGAGAGCCAAAATAGTGATGCCTTGTCTGTACGAGGACGGTCCCAGAATAGAAACAAAAATAAGTCATTGAGTGGGAGATCTAAATCTAGAGGGAGATCTAAATCTCCGGGAAAACCTGTAAAGGTGGTGAGTTGGAAATGCGGAAAGGAAGGGAAGTACAAAAGGGACTGTAAATCTAAAGCTCATGATAAAGGAAAGGGATTTGATGATGCTCCTTCTGCAGAGGCGAAAACCACCTCAGATGAAGGTGGGGATGTGTACTTGGCTTTTTCAAGTACACATGTAGATCATGAGGCATGGTTGATTGACTCAGGTGCATCCTTTCACTTCACTCCCCATAGAGAGTGGTTCTGCGAGTATGAGAAATATGATGGTGGTGATGTCTGCTTAGGAGATGATAGGAAGGCTAGAATCATTGGTCGTGGAAAATTAAAGTTGATGTTACAAGGTGGAACGGTTAGAACACTTCCGAGTGTTCTGCATATTCCTACATTGGCCAGAAATCTAATTTCTATAAGCAAGTTGGATGATGCAGGTGCAAAAATAGTGTTCAATAAGGATATCTACAAGATGGTTCGGGGAGCACTGGTATTGATGTGGGGAGTTCAGACTGGAACTCTGTACAAGCTGCAAAGTATCACTATTGTTGATGGGTGCAATAGTTCTATGGTTCCTGAAAGAAAATCTAGTGGTATCTGGAGAGAAGACCATGCTGTGGTATAAAAGGCTTGGACATATTGGAGAGAAGGGCCTTCGAATACTTCATGGTAAAGGTATGGTAGAAGGTATGAGTAATAGCTCTCTGGATTTTGATTTCTGTGAAAATTGTGTATATGAGAAGCAGAATTGGGTGAGTTTCCCCTCTAGTGGTAAGAGGGCGAAACATATATTAGGCTTGTGCATAGTGATGTGTTTGGATGAGTGAAGGTTCCATCACTGGGTAAGTTTGTGTACTATGTATCATTTATAGATGACTTCTCAAGGAATACATGGATATATTTCCTTAAGAAGAAATATGAAGTCTTTGACATGTTTAAAGAATTCAAGGCTCTGGTGGAAAACCAGAGAGAAGAAGGTAAAGGTGTTGAGGACAGATAATGGTGGAGATTTTTGTAGTAAGGAATTTGAAGAATTATGTAAGAAGTGTGGTATAGCACAGCAGAAGAAAACTCCATATACACCTCAACAAAATGGAGTTTCAGAAAGAATGAACAAGGCGTTGATGGAAAGGGCAAGAAGAATGCTCAGTGGTGCCAGGTTAGGATAGGAATTCTAGGCAGAGGCAATGGAGACAACATGTTACCTAGTCAACAGATCACCTTCATTAGCATTGGAGGATAAAACTCCACAAGAGTTATGGACTGGTAAGAAACCCTCTCTTTCACACCTGAGGGTATTTGGATGTGATGCATATGTACATGTTCCAAAGGAGAAACGAACCAAGTTGGATAGTAAATCTGAAAAGTGCATCTTTATTGGGTATAAGGATGGTTTAAAGGGATATA
>APFE030125146.1:225934-275287 GCA_000404065.3 Pinus taeda | reverse complement strand
AACCCTAGAAGATGAAACGCCAAACTGTGGGCCCTGTTTGGGTAAATTGGTACATCAACTTCCCGGGGTCGTAACTTTGGCATACGATCTCCGTTTGACGCGTAAAATAGCTCGTTAGAAAGATCTATCCGAGAAATACTAATTTGGGAAGGGAAACATCAGTCCTTGGACCCATGTTGCCCCCAGATTTCCCAAAAAACGTTGTTTAGGGGCTCAAAACGGCTTCGGAAGTTAAAGACCTGAAAAACTGCTAAAAATAGTAAACTGTGCTACAATTTAGGAAACTGAAGAGTTGAAAGAAACAATGGTGGGGGTCCAAGTGGATTTGGTAGGTGGCCACAAATATCCACCTGGATCATTCCTCCCCCCTTAGGAAGCAATGGTCCCCATTGCGTTGAGTTCCTCCATGAGATGAGGAAACTTTTGTTGAACTTGGTCCCTGGTGAACCACTTGCTCTGGTGAAGGAGTTGGCCTGCTTTGACAACTCAATACAATTGGATATTCTGCTGGTGAGTGTGCTTGAACCATGTGTCCATGATCTGATTAGATGCAGCTTGTTCCATGCAATCTGGATTTAACTCTGTGGGTGTGAGTTGTTCTGCAATGTCGGATGTGTCTAGTAATGGTGGAAAGTATGGCCGAAGGCAGTCCACATTGAACACTGGGTGCAGACCAAGGAATGGTGGAATGCTAAGCTCAAATGCATTGTCTCCCACAGCCTTGGTAATGGTGTAAGGACCATATCAGAGTGGTCTGAGTTTCCGATAGGCTCCAGTAAGGCGTTCCTTTTGCAAATGCAACCAGACTATGTCACCCACCTGAAACTTGTGTGGCACCCGGTGTTGATCATGTCGCTGCTTGTACTTGGCATTTGATTTCTCCAGAATGTCATGCACTTGTTGGCGAATATGTTGGATGTGCTCAATGAAGCTATTTGCCTTAAATGTTTCAGACTGGACATGAGCCGAATATGTGTGAGTAGCTATAAATGGCATGGCCACATCAATGGGGCATAGTGGCTGGAATCCCAAGCCCACTTGAAAAAGGCTGTGGCTATTCGAGTTATGGAGAGCCTGGTTGTAGCTGTGCTGAACATAGGGGAGGCTTTCGTCCCATCTGCATGGATGCTTTGAGTTGTACATGCGTAGAATGTGTACGATCATCCTGTTGACAACCTCTGTCTGGCCATCAGTTTGAGGATGGAAGGCTGTTGACTTAGTGAGTTTGGTGTCGAGCATTGACCAGAGACTAGACCAAAATGCGCTGAGAAACCTGCTGTCCCGATCTGAGATGATAGACTGTGGGATCCCAAAGTGTACCCATACCCGTTCAAAGAAGAGTTTAGCAGTGGCTTCTGCTGTGATATTCTTCTTGCAGGCAGCCATAATGGCCATTTTTGAGAACCTATCGACGACCACAAAAACACAGTCCTTCCCATGCTTAGTGGAAGGAAGGCCTGACATGTAATCCATGGAGATGGATTCCCAAGGTTGACTAGGGGTAGGCAGCGGGGCATAGAGGCCTTGCTTCTTAATGGTCAGTTTGGCAATGGCATAGGCAGTGCATGATCTGATGTACTTCTCGACATCCTGTCGAAGATTTGGCCAATAGAAATACTTCTGCAGTACTGCCACTGTTTTCTCGACCCCGAAATGTCTAGCAGCCCTACTGTAGTGTGCTTCCCAAATCATCTTGGCACGCTCGCTTGAAGGAACACAAAGGTGACCTAGGTGGCATAACAGGGCATCTTGGAGGTGAAAATCTGGAACATGCTGACCCCCCAAGAGTGTCTGGTATGTGTGGCCGAATTCTGGGCCGCTTTTGTAGAGATGTGGCCAATCAGAAGTCTTGTGCCCACAAGAGTTGAGCACAATGGATAACGCCATGATTGGTGGTCAACTGAGGCAATCTGCAACATTATTGTGCTACCCTTCTTATACTTGATATTCAAATGGAACTGTTGCAGGTATGTGGACCACTTCTGATGGCGATCATTCTGCAATTTCCCTTGGGTATGTATGAATTGCAGGGGTCCGTGGTCTGTGTGGATGACCGTTTCCTTCCCCAAAATGTAATGCTTCCATTGTCGATAGGCCTGCACAATGGAATACATCTCTTTATCATAAGTGGGATACTTCTGGACTGTGTCTGAAAGTGTTTCACTGTGATATGCCACTGGATGCCCGTGTTGAGTAAGGACTGCCCCAATAGCATAATCAGGGCATCTGTCTCGACCTCAAATGGTTGTTGTAAATTTGGTAACGCGAGCACTGGTGCCGTGCAGAGGCGATCTTTCAACTCTATGAATGCCTTTTGTTGAGATTCAGACCAAAAGAATTTTTCTTTCACTCCTCTCTTCGTGACTTGACTCAAGGGCTAAGTGATATGAGAAAACCCCAACACGAACCTGCGGTAAAAGGTGGCAAGACCTAGAAAGTTGCGGAGCTCTGTCAGAGTGGTTGGAGATGGCCAATCCTGAATGACTTGGATCTTGGCTGGATCCACATGCACCCCCTGTTCATCAATAATGTATCCCAGATACTGAACCTGGGTCATGCCAAAAGTGCATTTCTCCATTAGGCAAACAGCTTGTGTTGCCTCAGTGTTTGGAGAACCTGTCGGATGTGGTTGGAGGTGTCTTCCAACTCTGGCTGAAGATCAGAATGTCATCCAAGTATACCACTACAAATGAGTTGGTGAATGGCCGCAGATGTCATCCATTAGCCTCTTGAAGGTTGCAGAAGCATTCGTCAATCCGAAAGGCATAACCAACCATTCGAAAAGGCCCTCCTTGGCTTTGAAGGTAGTCTTCCACACATCAGAGGGTTCGATTGGTACCTGGTGATATCCTGACTTCCGATCGATCTTGCTGAAATATTTCGCTCCCTTTAGTTGGTCCAGGAGGTCATCAATCCACGGGATCGGGTACCTATTACAGACAGTGATCATATTCAGCACCCGATAGTCAATACAGAGTCTCCAAGTCCCATCCTTCTTCCATACCAACATGATCGGGCTCCCACAAGGCGATGAACTCGGACGGATGTGACCTTTCTACAGTAACTCCTGAATCTACCTCTTGATTTCATCATTCTCCAGAATGGAGCATCGATAAATTGGTCCATTTGGTAGCGGCGCACCTGGGGTCAGATCGATGGAGTGCTTGACCTGACAGTGCAGAGGAACCCCTGCGGGGGAGGTGAAGATGTCCTCGTACTCCTCCATGACCTTGTCCATCTGTAGTTGTCGTGCAGAGGGGACCTGTCCCGAGGCCGTGGCCACCATCTTCTTCTTTCCTTGAGGGCGTATCATTAGGAAAACAAATTTCCCTGTTTTGGAAATGAGCTTACTGCATTGTTTTGGAGTAACCAAGGAGATGGCGGTAGGCGATGCTACCTATGGTATCCTGTACAACTTATTTCCCAATGTAATAATAACAGCACGGGGCCTTGATTCATACACAACATGTTGCTTCCACAAGTATGGTTTTCCTAATAATACATCACAAACTTCAAGGGGAGCAATGTCACACAATACCTCATCCGTGAAGGGCTTGATGTTGTATGGAAGGTGGCACTACTGGCTCACGCGAAGATCCCGTACTTGGTGAAGCCACCTGATGGTGTACGGTTGTGGATGTGCTGTGGCTAGTAAGTCCAACCGCTTCACGACCTCTACTGAAATGAGGTTCTTTCGGCTCCCACTATCAACAATGAACTGTAGCGGGGAGCCCTTTACCCACATCTGGGAGTGGAAGAGATGCTCCTCCTCCTCTGGATCTTCGGGTTCATTTTTCTGGATCTTAGCGGTAGCAACAGTGGCATTAGGATCCGCATCAATGATTTGCTTCCCTTTGTCATTCCCCTTGTCAGGTTTTGACTCAGAGTCAGAACATGCATCTGATTCTGAAACCTTTAGCTCAACCACCAGTGACTGCTTGGCCCGACACTCACTTGTGTTGTGGGTGGAGCTCTTATGGAACTCACACCATTTTCCTGTGTCCTTTTCAGCTTCACAGTGCTTCTCTTTGCTTGTAGCTTTGGTGGCTTTTCTTGGGCTACCCCGCCTTGGTTCTGTCCTTTGTTTTGTGGTTTAGGGTCACCTTTCCCTTGCTTTGGATTCACAGATCCTAAGTCTCGCTTCTTTTGTTTAAACTTCTACTCGACCTTGATGACATATCAGTATGATGTGCGAAGCGAGGAGATGTTCAGGAATTCTATTTCTTCCTGGATGTACTTGTGCAGGCAGCCGCGGTATTTGAGTATCAAATGCTGCTTCGTATCCTTGATACCCAACTTTGTGCGAAGGGTATGGAAAATATTGGTGAACTCTGGCACGTCTTGGTCCCTTCCCTGCCGCAGCATGGTCCACTTTATGTATTCATCTTCATAGCTTCCGACAGGGTAATACTGCTCCTTGATGGCATCCCAGAATGAATTCCAGGTGGGTGCAGCTGAAAATAGTGAGCTGGTACTTTCATCCTTCTGCTTGTAGTAGGTTTCCCACCAGTACTTGATGTGGGGGGCTGCTTTGAGAAGAGAAAAAACAATCTTTTCCCGACTCGAAAATTCATGAATAGAAAAATAACGCTTTAGCAGATTTAACCATTTATCTATGACATCTGCGTCTATCTGACCCTCGAATATAGGTATTTCAAAATTAACTTTTACCTTAAAGGGCGTGGCGTTTCCAGAGTAGCTGCTGGAAGCTGATGCGTCGCTTCTGGGTAGCCGCTGAAGGATCTGGGCAAAGCTGTCCATCATTACGTTCCATTGTCGCTTGAGGGCTTCTTCGAGCAATATTTTGATAGGATCTCCCGCCCCCTCATCTTTCTTCTCATCCTCCATGGGAGGCCGTCGGGATTTGCGAGGCTGGACTTGCAAAGGTTCGACTAGTTCAAGCCCTAACTCCTTATAGCCCGACCTCGTTGGGGACATGCAAAGAAAAACAGAGAACAAGTAGACCGCTTTGATACCACTGGTCTAGATTTAAACAGGAACGCAACAAAATACAGAGATAACCATATACACAAAGATGTAGCAGAAATAATACTTCATTTCATTAATGGAAAACGCTGAAATATGCTTACAAACAGAGTTGAAAATAAACCAGCTAGGGCGATGGTAGCTTATCTCTGAGAAGAGATGTGGCAGCTAGATGCCTCTGAACTATGTTACAATGAGGCAGGTGGCCACCAATATCCACCTGGATCACTAATGGTTACAATCTTTGGGGACAATAACTTTTAATTTTCAAGAATTTTATTGAACTTTTCATGGGAAGTAAAAGGAAATTGAATTAAGGGGAATCATAGGGAAACTAAGGAATATAATTAGCTCTAATCACATGACAAATATTTTGAAGAAAGAAAAACGTGGCATAATTGCACAATTATTCTCACTAGATATTCAAACATTGAAATCATTTGTTTCTCCAGATCTCCAGAGAATCTTGGATGAATTACATGGAGAAATTTACTTCACCGAGCTAGATCTCCATTTAGGATATCATCAAATTAGAATGAAGACTAAATATATTCTGAAAACAACATTCAGAACTCATGAAGGTCATTATGAATTTTAGGCCATGCATTTTGGCCTTACTAATGAACTTGCCACATTTCAAGGTTTGATAATTTCCATTTTCAAACCCTTAGAAAAAACGTGTTGTTATTTTTTGATGATATACTAATCTACAACAAGTCTTGGAAATATCATATTCAACATGTTGACAGGGTGGTCAAACTATTGCAGGAGAAACAATTTTATGAAAAAACCTCCAAATGTTCCTTTGGGGTATAGGAGGTGGAATATTTGCATCATATTGTATCTTATGAGGGTGTTAAGATAGATCTGAAAAAAATAAAGCCTTAAAGTAATGGAAAATTACTACAACCTATTGTAGTGATTGCAACAACCTCCAAAATTTTGGCTTGCTTTCAAATTTTGGAGCCTTCCTTGGACTTTCCCTTTATTTTTGCAAGCACTCGAGCTCATTTCATGAGCTTCCTCAAAGTCTTTTCACCCTTTTGCTTGTTTAATCAACTGTCGTCTTTTGGCATGTTGGAATGATTTATAATGCTTGCGGTCCTTTTCTAGTGAGTTCGAAGGTTTGTATTTGTGTGTTAAAGGTTTCCTAGATATGTAAACATTGGTCACACTCATACACAAATTTCTAAGCATTGTCACACAAGTGTCATCACGGTTGTCCTAGGGTCTATCTCAAGTGTTGTACTTGTTTCTTTTTGTTCTATATAGTCTAACAGAGGGCAATGCTTTGTCTTGTTGTTTGGGTGGTCTATGTTGTTTTGTCATCAAAATCGGTTAAGTGTGTGATCAAAATTTCAAGTTCCTCACAATTTCACTTGCCTTGCACACTTACCCATTTTTACAAAAATCCTCCCAAACGAACAACTCTCATTCACCGGACCCCGATGGAATTGTACACTGCACAGTGTCATCCCTTAGTGATGCAACCTTGTTGCCTAGAACTGCAAAGTGTGTAGTCACTATCCCCGGAGGAAGTTGAACTGTGCAAGTCTAGAGTTGAGCAGACTACCTTCCTCCCCAGTATTGTGCAGTAGCTTCTTCAAGCCTGACTTGAACTACACATTTCGCAAGATCAACCATCAAGCTTCCTTCCTACCTATTGGAACCTCACAATGCATAGAGGCCCAAGCCTGCCTTGCCTCCCAAAACTGCGCATAAATTTCTCCTAGTGTCCTCCCTTAGCTAAGACTCACTGATATCAAGAACTGTGCAAACCAATCCTCCTAGGCCCCTTTGTTGCCCAGTCCTTCCTTGGCTTTGGAAATTGCACAGACCTACCTCCCAGGGTCCCACCCTATAGCAACCACTGATGGTCTCAACTACAAAATCATGTCTCCCAGTAGTCTCTGCATAACTTTTTCCAGTAGTGAAGACGGTGCTCAGGAGTTCCTCAAACAAGCCTAAGTTGCGCTCTACGTAGTATCGATAACTAGTCTCCCTCCCAATCACCTGGAGTTACGTAATGTGCAGTCACTGGGCCCTCTTTCCCAACCTGTCACTTGTCCTGGGCCTAGTCCATGGATATAAATATTTAACTTAGACTAAGAGGTTTTGGATTTGCTGTCGTCCCGTCATGAGTGAATTGAAGGAGTAGGTACACTATTTCCTCATGGTGAGACAATGAAGAAGGAGATGAAGGAGTAAACATGCTTGAAGACTCACATACAACTAGATGGACAAAGAGGTTTATCATGAAAAAATGAAGGGAATACATGCATGCAACCACCTCTCAAGACCGAATATCATTGAAGACCCTGCATCGTCAAGCTATGTGGAGGAGAATAGAAAGCATATCCAATAAAACATCTATCACTTAGCAACAATGGCTTGACATTGCCACCTCAACAAGCCAGTCTATGTTAGCAGTGTTATTTCAATTCGTGTCATGAGTTGTCAAAGGCCACATCACTATTATAGGCTATATTTGTTGTAAATCAGATGTAATTTGAAGTGGAAGTCCAATGGACACATGTGAATATTGTTGAAGTTTCTATGTCTAACAGTTAGAAACCCTCTGTGGATTTATTCCTTCCTACTTGTTCCGATTAATTAACAAGTTATTTAGCATGTAAATACTGAAAATAAACACAAGTACATGCTCAACACATTACAGATCATCAACTGAAGAAACATAAACAAGCACACAAATGACATCGTTATTTTTGGACTAATGTCCCTAGAAAAACCCAATGTGTGAAAATTGGTGTAGTTATCTGAGGGTTTGATTTATTAAGCAATTTTAGAATACAATCTGGGTCCAAAATCTGGCCCACCCAATAGAGAAAAATCTCGGCAGTAGTACACCTCCTTTAGAGAGGGATGCTCCAGCTGAAACCCCAGATAAACACTCCGGCAGCTCCTTAGCTTTAATATTCCCCATGGAAAAACACAACATCAATGTCTAGGGACTGCGTTAGCCTCTTTTTCCCTTTGCGTCAGCTTTCCCGACAGTTCCTTGTAGTTCTGACTATTCTCGACAGTTTCGGCTTCTTCCCTCTGCGTCAACTTTGTCGACAGTTCCAATAGTTCCCGACGGTTCTGGCTGTTCCCAACAATTTCGACTTCTGCCCTCTATGTTAGATTTCCCGGTAGTTCTCAACAGTTCCAACTATTCCCAATAGTTTTGACTTCAACCCTTTGCGTCAACTTTCCCAGCAGTCCTGGCAGTTCCTGATAGTTTCGTCTATTCCCGATAGTTTCGGCTTCTGCCCTCTACGTCAGCTTTCTCGATAGTTTTGGTAGTTCTCGACAGTTTCGGTTGTTCCCAATAGTTCCAGCTTCTACCCTCTACATCATCTTTCCCAACAGTTTCAACTTTTCTTGACAGTTCTAGCTTCTGCCCTCTGCATCAACTTTCTTGGTTGCTGCGCTAATCCTCCCGACACTATCCCTGCCTCTTTGCTTCTGTATTCACTACCCCTCAACTGCAACTCCATATCACTCTCTCAACTTTCTCAGCAAACCCAACTCCAGAAAGTCAAAATCTTGATCTCTTAGTGTGTTCTCCAAGTGACCCTCAAACCTCCGCTTATACTTTTCTCATTGACAGATCAACGGTTGAGATTAAGTCCTTAATCAAAAACTAAGATTAGATCTTCCTTGAATCATGATTTTTGGACCATTCTAACACAATTTTATATTAATTCACATTAATATTTTAATTTCCCTAAGTTTACACTTAAATACTCCATTAAAAATATTAATTATTTTAATATCTCCCAAACTATTTATAATCTGCCCAAACCCTTTTTGGGTATTGTAGATCTCATGCTTCTTAGCCTCTCCACCAAATTTTGTGGCTAGAGCACATTCGATGCTACCCAAAATCAACAAGAAAAGTCATAAGAAGTTGAACAATCATGAGGGTAGTCCAAGAGTCAAAATGTCAAGCATCACGCTTGGATATATATACCCCACTCATTGTATGAGAAAGGAAATTTCACCGTGGCTCCTCCCACAAAGAATATAGAGTTTTAATCAGTTCTTTGAGGAGAAAGTAGTGCCTCCAATGTCCCACTACTGGGGCTAGTGATGTATGATGTGAATATGTGTCTTGGAACTTTTTCTTAATACAGAAACCTGTTCAAGCTAGCATGTTTCCATAAATGACCTGTAGATGTTTGTAAGGCTATTCTTTGAGAATTTGTAATTCATTTTTGTTTCACATGTACTAAGAGAGTTGAACTATTTTGGTTGTTTTAGTGCTTACCTTGTTGGGAATGTGTTGTCTTGGTTATCATGACTGTCTGATCCTTGTGTAATACTCCATGGGATAACAGACATACCTTTCTCTCTTACTAGTTATAATGACTATCATCTCCATTCTAGACTGTTCCACTAGGTGGTGGACCAATCTTTCCCTATACTTTGGTTTTAACGAATGTGACATCTGTTGTGGACAATTTCGTTGGATGTTGGACAAACCTTCTTGGTTCACATGTGTCTCTTCCTAGGTGGTACTATTACCTCTCACTTAGAGGCTCACCTTTTCTCCCTTTTTTGCAGTAAGAGAAGCTAGACATAATTACATTGCACACTCACCAGGCACACTCACCTTGCTTTTCGAAGGTACCATTGTAATACTCTCGTGTGATGAACAACAAGAGACGAGGCAAATCTATAAGAACATGGAAATCGGGCCATATAACGGATGGGACTCCTACACCAAACATTGTGAGATATAATTGGGACCTCATATCGATGAGATCCCCTGAGTGTTGGTGGATCCAACACCATCAACATTTCTGGTGATAGAAGGAGGGCCTCCAATAGTTTATGGTTGATTGTCCCACTGACCCCACTTATCCATTTTTTGGTCAAGGAAATAATATTCACTCCCTCTCCCCTATTCGCAATAATGAAGTTGGGAATTTCTCACCTGCCAGACCTAAACATGAAATCCCATACCATCAAATCTGGGTTGTCCATCTCATCACCCATCAATTTGCAAAAGTTGTTGGACAGATTCCATGAGTGTACAATATTCCATACTCTCAAAAGAAGAACAAGACTACCCCCATAGGAGTATTATTTACATCTTTCGAACAAGAAATATTTTCCACACTTCAGGAGCTGGCAGAAGACATGCAAAAAGAAGATGAACCCCTTCTCTTTCAAAAGGAAGAGGAATACAACTTCTTACTCTCAGGGTTTAGGTTCCAGCAGAGGGGAAGGAAACAGAGGAGGAGGAGAAGAAGAGAAGGAACCAATAGATTCAGAAGAGGAATAATCCTATTCAGAAGAGGAAGAGGTTGACAATGAAGAGGACAACATGGCAGATCAAAATCTAGATTGGATGACTTAGGGCCCATTGGTACTTCTGGATGTCGTTCCCAAGATGCCAAGACACGTGGATAAGCTCTTAATGAAATATGACCCTGATAATATAGTGAAGGAAGAAGATCACTTAGACACTTTCTACCTACATTTGCAGACACTCGAGGTACGTTATGATGGTGTTGCATGTAGATTGTTTCCATGTACCTTAGATGGCAAAATAGTTGTATGGTACCACAATCTTCCTCCAAATTTCATCCAGAATTGGGGGGTATTCAAAAGGATCTTTCTTGAGAAGTTTGCTAAAGATAAGACCCTTTCCATGTTACTGAAGGAGTTGGGTAGTCTCAAGATGGAGCAGAAAGTGTAGGTTTTAACCCCGTACATAAATTACTTGCATACGAATTCTAAAAATAGAAAATAAATAATGGCGAGAGAATAAAACATAAAATAGATATGCACAAAGTTTTTCCTTTGGATCCCAAAACCGAGACTACCAGATTTGACTTTTCATTATTTTCTTCAATGTTATTATTATTATTATATATATATATATATATATATATATATATATATATATATATATATATATAGATATATAGATATATATAGATACACACACACACACACACACACACATGTCGAAGCATCTATAAACCCCAATCCATTAACCCTGGATTAGAACATAATTGTAGTTCCCTTGACCAGATCTACAAAAATACCATGGAAAAAAAATCATCATGCCCAAAACCATGCGTGAAAGCCATGCACAAAACCATAGGCAGGTTCACCCACCTAATATAACACACACCCAACATTCTCTCACTTGTTGTTTTCTTCCCATAGGGTCCACAGGAGAGTTTAGTCATTGGTCCAACCCTACAACGCCCATTGTTTCTCTACACCAAGATAACTTCTCAATGCTCACAGACTTTGTCAATGCATCTGCAATATTATTCAAAGTGTCCACGTTTTCCAGCAACAACTTTTCTTCCTCAACTATATCCCTTACAAAGTGATATTGAACATCAATGTGCTTTGTCTTTGAATGATAAGCAGGGTTCTTTGTGAAGAAAATTGCACTTTGGCTGTCACAATATATCCTTATAGCTCATTATACTAACCCCATACTTGAACACAATCTTTGCAACCAAACCCAACAGAAAGAAAAGGTCAAATATTTTAGTCAAGGGTTCAACCATATTTTGGACAAGTTCTTGAATGAAATTAAACCTCACGAATCCATCACTGTTGACTACTACACTTTTCCTTGCTGACCAATATTTCACAGTTCATCAAGCAAGCTGCGAAACAACCATTAATAGAAAATTACGAAGAGACTATTTCCATGGAGAAAGACCTGCGTGCTATTGGAGTCATTCCAAATAATGAACCCAATAAGGACTCCAAAGGCACAGGTAATAGGTCCCAGACCTCTGTGAGCAAGGCTAAGGAAAAGGAAGCAAGTGATATTGAGAAAATTACTTGTCTCTTCAAGCCCCTGACTATTGAAGTGGCCGAACTTAAACAAAGGACAAGCGAGAGTACCGTCAACAGTAGGACCCCTAGGTACCCACAAAATAAGAATGTAGCTTCTAGTTGTAGCAGCAGAAGCATCCAACCAGCCAAATCTATGTAGAGCTCTAACCTGGTTTTGAACCTTGAGAAGATTTCTATAGATTCGTACTGCACGTTTCACCACGAACCTGATTTGGAAAGAACGTGCTCATAATAGAACCATGGAATGAAAAGTCTGGCTACACAGTTGTCTAACACAATCATGGTTGATGAGCAGGATGAGCCTAAGAATGAAGAAGAAGAAGTTGCTACACCTGATGAAGCTCCAAGCACTGGACATGTAGTAAACATGTATTAGTACGCTCTCCTAGCCTAGAATACCACCACCGATAAGGAGCCTCTGATTGATGCTCTGGCCCTGCAGAAAATAACCAATATAACTTGAGAAGTCAAGGGGCCACCACTATGATTGAGATACCAAAGAAGAAAATAAGACAATATATGTTAAGGAAAGTGGATCCTCCAGTCGACTCAACAAAAAACAATCAGAGAAAGTCTGGGAAGACAATTTCATCAAAAAGTGTTTTTGCAAGAAGAAAAGACAAAATCATCCCACCATAAACCATGAATTCATTTCCACCCTTGGACACCTCGGTGAATCTTCTCGTAATATACTATAACATTATAGAACACATGAAGAAGACTCGTGCAAATATCTCTCTGTTTTAACTTACGAAAATCATGAGTTAGTGGGACATTCTTCTACAAGAAGTTGAGGAAGCCTCTACTGGTCAAGCCACCTCTTCAAACAAGGGATCTAGTAAGTATCCTGATGCTCTCACATCTGTGCTTCACACACTATGCATGGAGGAGGTGATCTCACTTTTCCCACCATTCTTATTATCATTTGAAATATTTAACTTCAATGTTGACAACTGCTTGGTTGATTCTGGTGCAACGGTCAATGTCATTCCACTCTCCAACACCAAAATGATCAATGCTCAATGGAGTAAGACAAGTGCACAAATCATCCAATTGGAAAAAACTTGTGTGCCAACAATTGGTGAACTTGGGGATGTGATCATCTAATTAACATATGATGAGTGAGTTCATCAATGCATCAATATTGCAATTGTGGACATCCCAGATGCATATGAGGTATTGCTCAGTAGATCTTGGTCAAGCAAGTTGCAAGGATACTTTACCACTGATTGGTCACACTTATGGTTTCTGTATAAGGACAGGAACAAACAGATCCGAGTGTTGTCAGAAAGATACATGAAGCACAATGTGACTCCCTTGAATAGAGAAAATGAGTTGTTGGCTTTCTCAGAACTTGCGTTTGGAAATTTCTTTTTAGAGACGTAGTTGGGGTGCTATCTTGTAGAGCCATCCCCTATCCCACCAGACACAGTTGGGAATCCTTCCATGCCCAACTGGTGAAAATGAGACTTGTACAATAAGTAGTAGTATCAATAATACTAGTGCAGAAAGCGGTCCTTGTATAGATGATATGTGGACCATGTACTTTGACGGATCCAAAATGTAGGAGGGCTCTAGAGCCGGCTGTATTTTAATAGACCCGCTACAGAGGAAACATTTGCTCTCTAGTCACTTGGAGTTTTAGTGCACAAACAACACTACAGAGTATGAAGCACTCATCTTGGGCTCACAAAAATCCATTGACCTCAAGGTTGCTTTTCTGAAAGTGGTAGGTGACTTTGAAATCATGGTGCATCAGATATGTAACACTATACATTGTGTGTCATCGCATCTTGAGGGTTATCAACAAGAGGTATGGCGACTCATTTCTCTTTTCCAAGCTTTCAATATTATTTTAGTGTCAAGAATGCGTAATGTAGCTGTGGATTCCTTGTCAAATGCAACTGCTAGGATGTTACGGTTAAGGGACAATTTTTGTATTGAGATTTTGTATAAACCATCTATCTCAGACAACATCACTAACTTACGGATTTTTGATGATGATCAAGAAATACTACATTTCATGGCCAACGCTTATATCTTCAAGGACGTAGCGATAGATGAGAGTGAGCATGAGCAAAGTCTATAGGACACAACTAGTATAAGAAAAGGAAACCTCATCCCTAAGGGTGTGGTATCACTGGAGAAGTTGTATGACCTGTAAAACCATTTTCAGGGACCTATGAATGCTAAGACCTACAACTCTACATTTTTTCATGAACAGATAATTTGGGGATAAAAGGAGATCCAAAGTATGTGAATCTAGGTTGTACACCATAAGAGTGGAAAGCTTTTATCCCCCTCTTTAAGAAGTATCGTGATGTATTCATGTGGATGTACGATGATATTAAGACACATGACATGAGAATTATCCAGCACATTATATCGATCAAAGAAGGGGCCAAGCCTTTTCAACAGAAACTGAGGAAATTTCATCCAACATTTGAGCCCCTTATATAGAAAGAGTTGACCAAATTGCTGGAGGCTCAGATCATCTATAAAGTGTGACATTTGACATGAGTGTCTAACTTAGTCCTTGTGAGGAAGAAGTCCGGGGAGATTTTCTTATGTTTATATTTCCGCAACCTCAATCCCACCTTGGACATAGATAATTACCTAGTGCCACCCATGGAGCACATATTGTAGACAATATATGGAGCATAGATGTTTTCTTTGCTGGAAAGTTTTTCTAGTTATAACCAGGTTCTAGTAGCAGATACTGATAGACTCAAAACTGCGTTCCGTACCAAGTGGGGTACTTTCACATTTCACAGAATGTCATTTGGGCTGGTTAATGCAGATGTAACATTTCAACGTGCAATGTACATCACTTTCCATGGGCTTATCGGACAGGGCGTAGCGATCTGCCTCGATGATGTAACAATGTTCTCAAGATAGTGGTCAGACCACCTGCGCCATCTCAAGAAAAATTTTGAGTGATGCCAAAAATATGGGATATCCTTGAATCCCAAGAATAATATCTTTTCACTATATAGGGGTAACCTGCTTGGACACATTATCGCTAAAAGTGGGATTAAGGTAGATCCAGAAAGAGTTCGGACAATCATGCAAATTCACCACCCTGTAAACAAGAAAGCCATGCGACATTTATTGGGGAAGATCAACTTCCTCAGAAATTTCATCTCTTACTATGCTCAGATCGTTAAGCCTATACAGGAGATGATCAAGAAAGATGCAATCTATAATTGGAGAAAAAGGGAAAATGATACATTCACCCATATAAAGTAAACAATAGCAGAAGCACCAGTGCTATATAGCCCAGACTTCAACAAATATTTCTTGCTCTACACTTTTACTGTTGACACTTCTCTCGCTACTGTACTCACTCAGAATGACGAGTTGAACAATGACCGACCCATCTCCTTCATGAGTGTGAGACTGCAAGGACATCCCACCGTGGAAAAACAAGCTTATGTTGTATGCAAGGTGGTGAAGCACTTTAGACCCTATTTATTGAAAAATAATTATATTATCTTTGTTCCACACCCAACAGTTAGATCAATTATTATTTAGTAGGAGCTAGGTGATAGAAGGGCAAACTAGATGACATGACTACAAGATTATGATCTTGACATTAAACCAGTTCACAAAATCAAGGGTCATGGTCTTTGTAAGTTAGCAGCGGAAGAATTTCATGCACAAGAGGAAGGAGAAGAGCTTGTAGGCTGGGAGAAAGAAATAAAAATGTACAATGTTGAGCGAGCCTCTCTCACTTTAGACAGAAAATCTTGGTATGAATATGTGCGCTGGTACCTTGACCATGGCACTATGCCTTCTCATTTTTCTATGTGCCAAAAGAGGGAACTTCGACTCAAAGAATTATCATACCAACTCATGCATGGGGTGCTATACAGAAAGCGCCATAATGGCATATTTTTCAGGTGCTTGGAGGTGTGAGATTCAAATAAGGTTTTACGTAATCTCCATGATGGACCAACTAGGGGATACTTCACGGGTAACGCCATAGCACACAAGGTCATGCAAGATGGTTTCTAATGGCCTACATTATTCAAAGATGCACATGCCTACTCCCACAAGTGTTCATTCTGTGAAAAGTGTGCTGATATAAAAAGGAAGTTAGAAAGAACCACTCCAACAGTGGGGCTTGGATATCATCGGGAAAAGTTTCCCACATTCATCAAAGAAGCACACTATATTTTGACCACTACAGATTATTTCACATGGTGGATAGAGGCAGTTTTACTGAAACAAGTGAATGATCAGGAAGTCATCAAATTCCTACAACAAAATACCATTTCCAGGTTTGGCATTCCTATGTCCCTTGTTTTAAACAATGCAACCTACTTTTCTTCGTTAAAGCTTTATGACTTTGCATTGGAAAATGGTATTGTTTTGAAACATTCTTCTCACTACTATTCACAGGGGAATGGTCTTTTTGAATCTACAAGTAAGAACTTCATATGCATCATCAAAAAGACCATATTCTCTAAGCAGTGAAACTGGCACTCCACTCTGATAAATTCTTTATGGGCTGACCGAGTCACACCTAAGCCTTCTCTAAATACTTCCCCTTACTTCTTGGTGTATGGAAAGGAAGCCATCCTCTCACTGAACATTTACTTGCCTGCTCTCCATTTGTCCAAAGAATCCTAGGGTAAGTCATGTATTTTATTTCAATGTAGTATGGACACTTTACACAAGGTGCAGGAAGGAAGGCTGAAAGAAAAACAAAAAGTTTTCACTCCATCAAAACCGTATCAAGAGATGGTTTGACATAAAGTATGCAGGGAAGAATAGCTTTAGTGTGGGTTACTTAATCTTAAAGTGGGAAAAAACCCACGAGCACAAAGGAAAGCACACTAAGTTTCAATCCCCATGGATTGTCCTCACACTATCCTCGAGAAGCTTGACCAATACACGTATCATCTTCAATCACTTGACAGGAAGATTGACTCTCTCCCTATTAATGGCCAAGACTTAAAATTTTATTTTCAATGAGATCTGGGGTTGTGCCCTGCACTATGTACATAGTCCTTTCATAATTTTTTGTTTTGTATTCCTTTGGTTTTCTGTTGTTTTTCTTATGTAAATAATTATTGTGCCTTATTGCATTCTGGCTTCCAAGTTGTGTGTGGCTGAAGTTCATAGAGTCTTGTGACATCGCAGCCCTTGGCTAGTCTTGTGTCTATCTTCTTTGTATTTGGTTGTAACATTTTGTTGATGAATTGCTAACAGAAAATATGATCTATCTGTAAGGAGAGTTTTGGTCCAACCATGAACTTGTGTCTAGTCTGGGAACCTCATGCCTATACTCAATTTTATGCTTTGGTGTTTTGAAGCTTATCCAACTAGTAGAAATAGAGAAGGGGGAAATCTAAATGAGAAAACCTAAATCAATAACCTCTCCTGCTCTCAATAAGTCAGGATCCATCTTATACTTCTCTAAAGGAACAACCTCTCCTGCTCTCAATAAGTCAGGATCCATCTTCCACCCCAAAAATAAATCAGTTCCAATGCACAGTTCTCTTTCAAAAATAATAAAGGAAAAAGAAGAGAAAGGCTTCATGCACAGAGAAGTGAAGCAGGAAACTCAATAGGAGTATTGTCTAGGTTTGTTGGTAGTGGAGCAATTCTTGTGTTCTTGCGTGACTCTACAAGGTATTGTCCATAGAAATTTCATTGTAGATCACCTGATAATGCAATATAACAAAGAAAAATACTTGATCTACTTCTACTATAAAACTTTTTGGAAGCTTAATCAATTTGAGCAAGATCAATCGGGACACATATAATAGAGAAGAAGAAATCATGCACATGAAACACAGAAGAATACTCATGGGAAAGCCTTAGCTAAAAACCCCGCTATCTGTATTATCATACAAGTGGAAATATCTCAGGATTACACAAAGCTTTAGCTCTCAAGCTATCTAGCTCTCAATACAATCCCTCACTGCTACTCATAGACAGAATAGACAAAACATATGCCTTCCTTCAGTCCTCCAAGCCTCCTATTTCCTTGCACAGTTTCCACTGGGTCCTCTAGCTAAAACCTATGTGATTCTCACCTCACACACAACACTAACCTCTGAAATAACTGCGTAGTCCCGAAGGAGATAATTCCTTCTGCATGGATGAGTTTCCTATATAGGAAAATTCCTCCAACTGATAGTACATTGTCCTTCGTTTAATCTCAACTGGGTCTTTCTCTGAACTGACATGCATGAGTTATTTATGAGAGAATATTCAGTTATCTGGAGAACACTAGTTGCATGCATGCATGCATTACCTGACTAAACTCACAATTAGTTCCACAAACTATTTGGAACTTATTTAATTGGACTTAACTCAGTTAACTAAGCTAAATAATTACAACTCAAATATAGCTCAAATACAACTCATCCTTATCTCCTTAATTAAGGGATGACTTTCTCAATCAAAGGGATAACTGTTGCATGTCTTCACAAAGACTTCATGTTTGACTTTCTCCAACTAATTAACTCAAGATGAATTAATTAACTATTTTTCAAATAGCTACTGAGACCAAATTCAAATTTTAATTCTCAATTTTAATTCAGGGACTAATTAAAATTGGAATCTATCTCGAAATGCTATTTATAGCAATGCTATTTTTAGCATTTCTTGTTGCTATTTTCAACACTCCCTCTCAACAAGAAAGGCATTCAACTCGAACTCGATCTTGAACCTTTGGAATGTTCTGCATGCAACACTTCTGCTTAGTGTTGTTGCTCCAGCAACTCCAGAAATAAAAATATCCAACCTGAATTAGAATGATGCCTCTGTCATCAAAGTATTTGACTGCTATTGCCTCTGTCGACTGAAAACTCTACACCTCTGTGCCCTTCAGTATCTGACTGCTCTAGCCTCTGTCACTTTGATCTTTGACTGCATCAATCCCATTGATTCCTCCTGCTGCATCCATGCTACTACTGGTCCTATCTCCCAACACTACATCCACACTACACCTCCTCTCATCATGTTGCATCGTGCTGCCCATTGTTGCACTGCAACTCAGTTACTAAGAAGTAAGTAACTGATCTCCCAACTCACCTCCCTTTTGGGTTAGAAACACCCTCTAATGCTGAAGCTTCCTCTTCCACTCCATTCACATCTGTCTCTACCCACTTAGCTAGTCGTGTTGTTCCTCGTCAGGGCTCCTGTAGCAAGGTCTAATCAAAGAGGCTGGGTACCTCAAGGATCCTACCCCTATTTCAGCCTTCTTGAGACTATCGCTTCACATCGCCCCACCTGACACCTGGAGGTATTGCTGCATGTGATCCCTCTACCCACTTGGCTCAAAATTTCCCCTACTGGAGGTCTCTGCTCTATCTCCTCTTGGCTTCTCCAGTTATGGTTGCTCAACAACCTCTTGAAGTTGTTTCACCAATTTTGGCTCCTCCACAATTGTCTCAGACTTCTTCTGGCACTGCATTTTGAGAGGTAATGTACTCTCCCTCTCAACCACCAAGTCTCCAACAGTTGCCTTGCTCCTCAAGGCCTTGCATCCATCTTGAAGCTCAAGAGAATACAGGTTCTGTACCCATGAATCGATTTGTTTCACTTGATCCGTGGTGATGTGTTTAAGGAAAAAATTTCCCTTACTGAAGACAACATTGTAGCCTTTGTCCTCCACCATCGCGATCGATACCATTTTTTCTTTAGTCTAGGCACATACTTCACATTAGTCAAGGTGATAGAAGCTCCATGATCCCTCTGAAATGAAACCGTGCCCACTACTGAAACATTATACCTTTCATCGTCACCCATCTCTATGAGTATCTTGAGGTATTTCTCCTCCAAGGTAGTGAATAAACTCTTATCGCTGGTTATGTGGAATGAGGCTCCACTGTCAAGAAACCAACCACAACCCATCATCGATGAAACCATGCATGCGATGAGGGTAAAATCCAATTCGAACTGAGAAGCCAATACCTCACCTTCAAATCCTTCCGAGGATCCCTTCTTGGATTTCTTCAATGGACAATTAGTTGCATAATGGCTCACCTCATGACAATTTAAGCATCGCACTTTAGATTTTTCAATCTTCTTCCCACCATGAGAAGAACTTGATTTGGGATGAGAATCCTTCTCCTTCCCTTTCCTTGCCTTACTGGCTAAGGCTAGATTTTCTTCATCATCCTTGGATGAAGAACCATCTCTGGTGCTCCTCTTGATCTCGTCCTGCATGAGATCCGACCACAGGCGTTCCCAATCTGACAGTTTCTCTCTTCCATTCACTGAGTCCTGGTAGCTATGCTAGCTCTTAGGAAGATCGAGGAGAGCACGACTCACCATATCATCATCGACTGTCATGATTCCTACACTTCCAATCTCATCTTTGTAGGTTTTGAGCTTATTTAGATATGTAGAGATCGTATCACCCTTTTCACACTTGATTTTCTGAAGCTTTTCCTTCAGCGCCAACTTCCTCTGGTCACTATTGTTCTGATATAGATCCTCCAATGTCTTCCACATTGAAAACAGAGTCTCCTTCCCATGGAGACTCGAGGAAATATGGTCTCGAACTCCCTCCAGAGAATCCTCCTCACTCTCACCACACATTTCTTCCATTCCGCCAATTCTTGGGCATTAGCTACTACTGTCCTGGGGACTTCTTGATCAATGAAGTCTTTCAAACCATTGTCCTCTAATACCACCTCCATGTGATCCTTCCATGCTATGTAATTCGAGCTACCATCTAGGGCATAGTCGAGTCTCAAGCCATTTGAACGCCATTGGTGAACTTTGATTTTTGATAAGAAATCGATTTTGTACCTACAATCAAGAACTTCAAACTTCAAACTTCTCCCTTCTTTGTATATTGTTCTCCTCTTTGATCACCTTTGCTTTGATACCATGTAGAAATTTCACCGTAGATTACCTGATAATGTAATATACTAAAGTAAAATACTTGATCTACGTCTACTATCAAAATTTGCGGAAGCTTAATCAATTTGAGCAAGATCAATCAGAACACATATAATAAAGAAGAAGAAATCATACACATGAAACATAGAAGAATACTCAAGGGAAAGCCTCAGCTAAAAACCCTGCTATCTATATTATCATACAAGTGGAAATATCTCAGGATTACACAAAGCTTTAGCTCTCAAGCTATCCAACTCTTAGTACAATCCCTCACTTCTGCTCATAGACAGAATAGACAACACATATGCCTTCCTTCAATCCTCCAAGCCTCTTATTTCCTTGTGCAGTTTCTCCTTGGTCCTCTAGCTACAACCTATGTGATTCTCACCTCACGCACAACACTAACCTCTGAAATAACTGCGCAGTCCTAAAGGAGATAATTCCTTCTGCATGGATGAGTTTTCTATATAGGAAAATTCCTCCAACTGAGAGTACATTGTCCCTTCCTTTAATCTCAACTAGGTCTTTATTTGAACTGATGTGCATGAGTTATTTATGAGAGAATATTTAGTTATCTGGAGAACACTAGTTTCATGCATGCATGCATTAACTGACTGAACTTACATTAGTTCCACAAACTGTTTGGAGCTAATTTAACTGGACTTAACTCAGTTAACTACGATAACTAATTACAACTCAAATACAACTCATCCTTATCTCCTTAATTAAGGGATAAATTCCTCAATCAAAGGGATAACTATTGCATGTCTTCGCAAAGACTTCATGTTTGATTTTCTCCAACTAATTAACTCAAGATGAATTAATTAATTATTTTTCAAACAATTGCTGAGACCAAATTCGAATTTTAATTCTCAATTTTAATTCAGGGACTAATTAAAAGTGGAATCTATCCCGAAATTCTATTTTTTGCATTTCTGTTTTTTTCTATTTCCAACAGAGTTGGAGTATATCCTGAAATGGTATTTTCAACATTATCTAGCCCTGCTGGCAGTAGGGCAACACCAGAGATGAAAACTATACTCTAAAAATCATAAGATCCTGAGCTAAACTACCCTTCCCAATTCGAAACACTATGATCTAGCTGAATCTTATGTTGTGTTCAACTGAGAAGGTACAAAGGGAACCATGTTTTCCATAGGGTAAGAGAATAAACCAAATTAATTTGCATGATGAATCAATACTCCCCAAAGCACCAAGGCCTTGCACTAAAAATGAACCAAGTCAAAGAAGCTGATATTCAACTAATGTGTCACCAATGTTGTAGCGGCTGCAACACCCTCCAAAATTTTAGATTGCATTCAAATTTGAGAGCCTTCCTTGGTCTTTCCCTTTATTTTTGCAAACACTTGAGCTCATTTCATGAGCTTCCTCAGAGTCTTTTCACCCCTTTTTCTTATTTGATCAACTGTCATCTTTTGGCATGTTGGAATATTTTATCACGCTTGCGGTCCTTTTTTGGTGAGTTCGAAGGCTTTTATTTGTGTGTTCAAGTTGTCCTAGATATGTAAACATCGGTCACACACATACATAAAGTTTTGAGCATTGTTGTACAAGTGTTTTCATGGTTGTCCTAGGGTCTATATCAAGCATCACACTTGTCTCTTTTTATTCTAGACAATCTCATAGAGGGTAATTATTTGTCTTATTGTTTGGGTGGTCTATGTTGTTGTTTCGTAGAAATATGCTAAGTGTGTGATCACAATTTGAAGTTCCTCACAAGTTCAACTACATCCTACACTTAACCATTTTTCTGAAAATTCTCCTGACCAGACAACTCTCGTTCACCAGACCACGACTGAACTCTGAACTACACAGTGTCAGCCCTCAGTGATGAAACCCTGCTACCTAGAACTACACAATGTACATTTATTGTCCCAAGGGGAATTTGAACAACACAATTCCAGAGCTGAGCAAACTGCCTTCCCCCCTAGAATTGTACAGTAGCTTCTTCAATCCTGACTTGAACTGCGCATTTCACAAGATCAATCATCAAGCTTCCTTCTTGCTTGCTAGAACCCTGTAATGCATAAATATCTAAACCTGCCTTACCTCCCATAACTATGAAAAAATGTCTCCCAGTGTCCACCCTCATCCGAGACTCAATGATATCAAGAATTGCATAAACCTGTCCTCCCAGGCCCCTCTACTACCCAATCCTACCTTGCTTATGAAAACTGCCCAGACCTTCCTCTGAGGGTCCCACCTTGCAGTATCCACTGATGGTCTCAACTTCACAATCCCATCTCTGAGTGGCCTTTGTGCAATTTTTCCTAGCAGCGAAGACTATGCTCAGGAGTTCCTCAAACAATCCTGAGATGCACTCTGCAAAGTCTCAGTAACCAGTCTCCCTCCTTGTCACCTAGAATTATGCAATGTGCAGTCACTGGGCTCTCTTTCCCAGTTTGTCACATGTCACAGGCCAAGTCCATGGATAACAATGCTTCAACTTTGACTAGGAGGTTTTGGATCTGATGTTGTCCCATCATGAGTGAATTGTAGAAACATGTAAATTCTTGTATCATGGCGAGATGATGAAGAAGGATAAGAAGGAGCGAACATGCTTGAAGACTCACATACAAATGGATGGACAAAGAGGCTTATCAAGAACAAGTGAAGGGAATACATGCATGCAACCACCTCTCAATACCGAAGATCATTGAAGACGCTACATCGTCAAGCTATGTGGAGGAGAAGAGAAAGCACATCCAAGAACACATATATCACTTAGCAGTAATAGCTTGACATTTCCACCTCAGCAGTGCCATGTCAAGTTGTGTCATGAGTTGTCAAAGGCCATATCACTATTATGGGTCATATTTGTTGTAAATTGAATGTAATGTAAAGTGGAAATCCAATGAACACATGTGAATATGAAGAGTCATGTCAATTTAAAAGTCATAGGAAGTTGAATAGTCATGAGGGTAGTTCAAGAGTCACAAGGATTAAGAATCACCCTTGGTTATATATAACCCCCTCATTGTATGAGAAATGAATTTTCAACTTGGCTCCTCCCACAAAGCATAGAGAGTTTTAGTCAGTTCATTGAGGAGCAAGGAGTGGCTCCAATGTCACACTACTGGTGCTAGTGATGTATGATGTGGATATGCGTCTTGGAACTTTTTCTTAATACATAAGCCTATTGGGGCTAGCACATTTCCATGCATGACTTGTAGATGTTTGTAAGACTGTTATTTAAGCATTTTTAATTCATGTTTGTTTCACATGTACTAAGATAGGTGAACTATTTTGGTTTGTTTAGTGCTTACCTTTTTGGGAATGTGTTGTCTTGGTTATCACGACTGTCTCATCCTTGTGGGATACTCTATGGGATAATAGACAAACCGTTTTTGCTTATTGGTTATAACGATTGTCATGTCTGTTGTGGACTATTTCACTGGATGGTGGACGAATATTTCCCTATACTTTGGTTTTAACAACTGCCATATTCATTGTGGACTATTCTACTAAATGTTGGAAAAACCTTCCTGGTTCCCGTGTGCCTCTTCCTGGGTGGAACTATTATGGTTAGAAATAATACTGAGAGGGGGGGGGAGGGGTGAATCAGTATTTACAACAATAATATTTCATTTCCCAATTAGATTTATATATTCTACTTCAGTGAAGTGAACTTGTGTGTGCACGCTATTGTGATTAAAGAAACTAAGGTATACCTAGAGAACTTATGATTTAGTTAATTTATCATGTGTTGATCTTTAATCAGTGCATCAGTATCTTATTATATAGTAACTATGTGTAGTAATAACATAATAAATCATCACACAAAAGCAACACACATAACTACTAAGATTTAAGGTGGAAACCTACTGCGGGAGAAAAACCACCTGCTGTTGTCGTCTTTGTCTTCTTAACATAAAGAAAATCGGTTTAAAATCTTGTATTGGTGCAAACTCATACCAGTATGTAGGCACCCACCTACAGAAGGCTACAACCTTCTCTCATTTTCTAGCTTCTACTGGAAGGGAACTACAACCTTCTAGCTCTCATACTAGCCGATATGTTTACTAGTAAGTAGGCGTCAGCCTACAGAAGGCTACGACTTTCTCTCTTCCTTTGGGGACCACATTTCATTAATTTTTAGATTGGATGATCCTGGTACACAACAACACAATATGAAGGCCTCGTTTCATCAAATTTTCACACTAGACCCATTAGAAACTTTGAAGCTAAAACTCTATAATAATAATGACATCAACCAGTCAATCTGAATAGCTAGATTATTGTCACTAGAACAATGTGCTGAACCCAAAAACCTGCATCATCATTCAGAACTAGTTGCAACCTCAAAAATCATACAACAAAATGTATATGCTACTTTAATGAATTCAGCCTGCGTGTATACATTACTTCCTGTAAAAAAACCTGTGTATACCTCCAAACTACTGAATCATATAAACTTCTGAATCAAATTTGTACCAACTATTAGTGTCAGTATCTACATACTTCCATCAAGGATAAAATCTACTCTTTGCATTTTCATTTTGGGGGTCTCATACTAAAATTTTTGCATAATTTCATTAGGTCATGTCAAGCAGATCCACTGATGGTTGTTTTCTTCTAAGAAAACCAAGTTTTCCCTCATAAGGTACACTTGCTAACCCATCTCCAGGTTGTATTCAGTCATAGTTTCAAAGTCAAAAGAAATCATGTTTCTGTTAGGTCTTAGGGCATGTTTCCATTAGGTCTTAGGGTTCACTTCCAAGGTCAAAGCCATGATTTAGAGTGTAAAAAAATGGAAACAAAGCTATGAGGATGATCAATAAACCAAGAACGATTGCGAGTAAGTCATGGTCACTGTACAAATATTTCTTTTCACTAATGTAATTTTCATCTCAAAAACGTGTTTTTGAGATGAAAAAAGAGTATTTTTAGTTAATTATATTTTTTTATGTAATTTAGGTCACTTTATGTAATAAATGATCCCAGCTACACCAAGCATCTCTCCATGCTACAAGACAATGAACCACTACAAAAATAAGTTCAAATTGAGTATCATCCACCTAAAAAGGGACAATGAAGAAAAGTCATTAAAACAAAGATTTGGAAGAGGTCCAAAACATTAGAAAGTGAATTTTTCTAATGAAAAATCAAAATTTACTCCTATATAAGATGTTACATTTCATTTTCAAGCCTATCATTCTTATTTGACAAAGAAGAAGACAAAAATTGAAGGAGAGAGGAGAAATTAAGCAAGTTCTTGGCCAAGGAGAAGTGGCGTTGCGCATAGGGAGGTTGGCGCTGTGCATAGGGTAGTTGGAGCTAGAGCTATGCACAAAGGCTGGAGCACTATGCATGGGGACAGAGTGTTGCGCACAGAGGTTGGAGTGCTATGCGTAGGGACAGAGCACTACACGTAGGTGAGTTTCCCAGTGCAAAAATCAATGGTGTTGCTCATAGAGAAAGGCATTGCGCACCTATAGGTGGCGCTTCACGTAGGGCCAACAAGGGCCAAGACACCCTCTTGCCACCTAAAAACACCAAATTTGCCTTCTTTTGTCCTCAAGAATGTAAATCTTTCCCTTGAACTTCACCCTTGGCATTCAATTAGTTCATTTGAGGTTAATTTTCTATGCTAAATGTGAAACCCTAAGAATTTCCTCTACTTATGCCTTGAAACCCTAACCCTTTCTATACCTCCCATCACTCAATCCTAAAAACCTATCTATCCCTCCCATATCTCCTTTCACCTATTCTCAAAACCCTAACCCTCTTACATATCCATCAATATCCATTATTCCTTCATTCCCAAAGCAATATCCTAAAACCCTAGCTCCTCTCCCTCATTTTCATGGTTCATACCCTCCCACTTATTTTCATGTTTACCTAGTCCACAAAATACCCCACAAGATCACTTCCCCTTCCCTTATTACTAATCACCCTTATTCAATCTCTCCATCCATTTTTTAGGAGCACACAACCTCAAAGCTTGGAAAACATTGATAGAGGAGACAAAGATTATGAGGAGGAGGAAAACAATGGTAGTGACAGTTCATTAGGTAGACCTCGACATCAGAGAAAACCACACAAAGGGGGAAGGATTATCAGGGAAGAGACATCAAACATCAAAGAGTTGTAGGACTCTCATTTAGATGTCACTTGTTTTAGGCACTTAGGGTGTTATGAGTTCTGTGAGCAGGTGGAGAGAGTTCAACACCATCCTGAGCTCACTAAGATTTTTGTAGCAAATCTCCGTGAAAACAAGGTGACTCTTACTGGGGTGACAATCAGAGTTTCACCCTCCATCGTTTCAGATAAAACCAGGATTCCAAATGTGGGAGAAAAATGGTATAAGGCAAAAGACCTAGATGAACACTATTATGAGCCCTACATCAAATCTAGGTACATAAATCAAGCAAAGAGGATTTTTCCTTTCAGGTTTCTTGAAGACAAGTATGCCCCCACAATGAAAATCATCATGAAATATTTCACTTGTGATTGCAGATTTTCTAGATTGTACACCTACCACATGAGGCTTCTCATGCATTTTACAAGTGTGAGGATGTTGAACATCCCTTATTTCCCATTCAGCAATATTGAGGAGATGGCCTACTTTGTACAGAAAAATCCATACCCCTAGTAGATGAGTAGTCTCTACCACTATTTCTTTATCAAGATGATTGTGCCACATCATCTTAACCTCCTCAACATCTCCTGGGAGACATTCATTTCCCATGACATCTTCAAGGGTCCTCAAATTCCTCCACCAATGTCTCGAGAATTAGGAGGACCTTCTAGCAGTACTTAGGTAAAGAAAGATGAGAAGGCCAAAGAAACTAGAGCCATTGAGGTGCCTGAAACCTACAAGACATACCAGAGGGGGACAAGAAAATTGTTTGCAACTGATAGGCAAGTGTTTGCTCCACTTGGTGTGGAAGGGACCTTGCCTTCTTCATCAACTCATAGGAAAATGCTTGCTCCACAAGGTGTGGAAGGGGCTTTGCCTTCTTCATCAACACAACAAGTACAGGTGCAACATCTGCATAAAGGGAAAGAAAAGATGTTGGAGGAAAGTCTTGATGATGAGGAGGAGAGAGATTTTGATTTGATGGAGCAGATGAGCCAGAACAACATCATATTCATCATGGCATAGAGACAACTGACTTAGAGGCTCAGGATGAAGCAATAAAAGAAAACATCATCATACAGGAGAAAGAGGCTCAAATCCAAGCATTGATGGACAACTTGGAGAGAGCCAAGTATGTCATCACATATCTAGAACAAGAGAACAAGCAACTGAGTGATAAGCAGGTCCTCATGGAGCTGGAACTTCTCAAGGCAAAGAGACAAAGTGACAAGGTTAAATCAACAATGCAAGAGGAAGAAGCACCGGTCACTTTGACTTCAATTGAGAAGGAAATTGAGGGTGATAGATAAATTTGGCTTGAAAGAGTCAATTTGCACTTAGAGAAGCTGCTACAAAGGACCAATAGGGACAACCAGATCATGAGGCACATGACCTACCACTACCGGACCCGGAACAAAATTTGCAATATAAGGGTTAAGCAGATGAAAGCAAGGATGAGACAGGCTATCAAAGGAAAAAAGGAGGAGGATAGGCTTAGTTTGCTTGCTAAAGCTTCCTTGGCTCATTCAGATTCTTTATGATGGTGCTTCTCACCCATTTTAATCAAATTCGAAGGAATTTTTGTCTTTGGAAAATTTAGGAAATTTTAACACAGGAAACTTAGCTCTATGCCCACTTTTCCTAGGGACACCCAATGCAAAAATGGTTGCATTTTTGGATTTAGAGTGATGAGTACATGCACCCTATACATTTTCTAAGATTTTGGAGAAGAATTGGTCTACCAAAAGGTCAAACAACACCCCAAAAATGACCTTTCTACCACTTTTTGGACAGACAGAAGTAGTCTTGGGAAAATCAACTTTTAAGGGGTCAAATGAACTTCAAATGAAGAAATTATAGATGTTTTAGAAAGTATACTTGAAGATATTTTAAAGGAGCTATCATGAGATCAATTTGGATGCCGAGAAGGCCTCCACATGGGACCTGAATTTGGCGTTGCGCATGGGGCCAGTGGCGCTGCACATAGGACAAATTTTGCACAGGATTACCATTTCACTGTGTTTTGACTGTGATCTTGGATTTTCTCTCATGGAGGATGTTTTACCAATGTAAATGATGACTTGGCTTGTAAATATGATGGATAACTAGTATTAGAGGGTAGATTCATTAGATTAAAAGTCATTTTGAGCACAAATGAATTAGTTTCCTCAGTTTTAGAGGCAAGTTGTTAGGATGACTAGATTCTTGTTTCTTGTTCAATTTTGGTTAGATTAGCTCCTAATCTTAGGGATTAGACCCCTGAGGATGGGAGGAGGCTGAAAAATTTATATATATTCTTGTTCTTTCTCATTGTAAAGGGTTGGACTCAACTGGATGCTTAGGTTTTGAAAATACATCATTTTGTATCAGTTTAGCAGGAGATTAATAAGAAATTGCAGCTATTTCTTTGGGATCCATGTGGTATGGTGTTTATTTCAGTCTCCTCTCTTATGATCATATGTTTAATTTTTTTGTGTACTTCATTAATAATTTCATTGCTTCTAAGTGGGTGTTTTCAAGTTGATAGGCAGAATCCATAACATTAATGCTCTGTTTTGGGAAAATATTCATAGTTTATGTTTTCTATAGTTTAGGAAGGATCCATGATGATCACATGCTCTTCCTAGCTTCTCACCAGGCTTGAATCACCTCACCCATCAAACCCTAGAGGGCTAAGCTTCATACCTACCTTGCCCCATCGAACACCTTGCAATTCTGACATAGTTTCCTTGCCCTAATTGTTTGGCTCCTCTTGATCCAACAAAACCCCTTCAAAATCAAATCAAACCTCGTGCTACTATACCTAACCTAATATATTTTTCTTGATCTAGTCATTTCGGCTAAGGTCCTCACAGAGAGAGTCCTCTCATAGCCTAGTAGGGCTAGCTACTTGGCTAAGCATGGTTTGTGGTTACCCTAGCATTTCCTTCCTTCAGCCTGAGGTTCAACCTAAGTGATAAAATATTGGCGACCATACTAGGGAACGAAAGATTAATCACCCTAGTAATATCCTTCATTTGAATTCTCAAGCTTGTGGATGATGAGTTTTATAATTTACTAGGCTGAATTGGAAAATTGTAAGGCAATTTTTAAAATTTCAAAATTAAACATACTGGCTTCTCGAAAGTACACCAGATCCAATCCAAATCCGAATCCTCCAATCATTGTCAATGATCCTCATGAAATCAGGTGGAAATATAAGAAACATGTAGAGTAATTCAGTGTAGCCAAAGAACAATCAAGTGAAGTTTTCATTCCTCGTGTTCATTCACTCCTTGAAAGGTTAGACACTTTGCAAGATATTGATTTTGATGTTCATATTGAGCAAAGTCTATTTCACAGTAAATATTTGAGTTGGATTGATCAAATAGTTGTTGATTCCTCTATATCTTTTGATAACCCCATTGAAGACTTGTTTACACAAAGTAAATTAGGGTCACAGCTTATTCATGCTCTCAATCAGTTGCAGAACCTTTCTTCAAATGTAGACACGTGTGAAAAATAGGCCATCTTTCAATTTTCGAAATAGCTTCTTTACATCTACTGCAACTCAAACAATCCCTTACCCACTTCTTTCATCTTTACAGATTGTTCACACTACTCAAGTTGTCATTAATCGCCCTTTGAATATACCGAGTACCCAATCATTGCTTTAAATCCACCACCTCCCCTACCTCTAGTTATGGCTACCTGATATGCACCCCTTGTTTTAAGTCAAAATCCTAGTGCCATGCCCACTGATTATCAAACCAAAATACCTTTCTTTGACGGCACTCAAACCATAATTACAACTCAACAACACATAGACATAATGAATGATTTCTTTGACCTCCATGAAGTTGAAATTGAATATGTGATGATGAGGCATTTTGTACAAAGTTTTGGAGGAGAAGTTCGGAAATGGTTCAGAGCCCTACCAACAGCTTCTATCACTACTTTACCAATCCTCCATGGACAGTTCTTAGATCGATGGGAGGTGAAGAAAAATCCTCTTCAGATTTTGTCCGAGTATGAGAACATCAAAAGAAATGTTGGTGAGAGTGTGCAAGACTATTGTGTAAGATTTAATGTAGTATACAATGGTATCCCTGCAAACATCAAACCACTGGAGGGATTGGCCTTGCTTAAGTTTCCAGATGGATTTGATACTGATATGGCATATCAGTTGCGGGAACATGATCCTACAACTCTAGAAGACATGCAAAATAATGTTGTGAGTGTAGAAGCAAATTTGCTGGCCAAAAGAGCAAGAATGAGATCCAAGAAAAGAGTGGCCATGAAAGAAGAAGCATCTACTTCGGATGTAAAAATGGATACACTAATTCAAACAATGGAAAGGATGGTTGGCCGGTTATCCATCACAGATAGACCTGAACCTCATATCCGGAATCTAAATTTTAGAGGCCAGAAATAGCCCCAATTCTGAATCAAGCAAAGAGAACCAAAAGTGCCAAAGGAACCAACACAACAACAACAACATATTATAACTCCCTTACATCAGAATTATGTTCAAGGAATGGAAGAGGAAGATGAGGATGATCCGGTAATTGAAACAAATAACTTTTTCACTACTGATGGTATGCCCATATTTCTGACCAAAGATGAAGAGTATGCAGAGAGTCCACACATTCAAAAGGATGAAGATTACATCTTGGCAAATGATGTTGTTTTGGAGGCCAAATTTGATGATTATCAACGTGGTTACATGAATGCTTTGAGTGCACAGCAGAGGCAATACCCTTTAAGGAGCAGAGATGTACCGGTCAGTCCTATTCAGAAGAGAAAGGATGTGCAATCAAAGAATGATCCCTCAAACAATCAGAAGAAGGGAAAGGATCTTGCTAATTAAAATTCTAGCAAGGTACCATCAATAAGTACAGTTGCAAATGAGAAAAACAATCAGAAAAAGGATAGTGCAATGAAGGAGCAAATAGATAAGAGGGACATTGGTGTCCAAGAGGTAGAAAAAGTTTCATCTTTTAGTTTAGAAAGTGAAATTACTAAATTTAAAGTGTCCATTCCTTTTACTGAGCTTATTAAGAATAACAACTATAAACATAATGTATCTAGAATACTGCAAATCGATCCTTTGTCTGACATGGTGAATGTTGAGGACGATAATCCTGGACTTATTTTTGGTCTAGCTATAGAATGTCAGCCTGAAGGTAGCGAGGTCCCGCCCTTTTATCTGAGTCTTAGATTGCATGAGTATATTCTCCATAATGTTATGTTTGATTCTGGATCTTCCCACAATTTGATGCCCAAGGCCATCATGGAAAAGCTGGTCTTAGATATCACCCGGAAATATCATGATTTGTACTTATTTGATTATGGTAGAGTTCGTTGCATTGGTATCATCAAATATTTGGTGGTTTCTTTAGATCAAATCCTAGCCAAAAATGTCTTAATGGATGGGGTAGTAGCTGATATACCACCATGGTTCGGTATGCTCTTGTCTAGATCATGGGGAGACAAACTCAAAGGCACTTTACAACTTGACTTCTCTTATGCTACAATCCCTGTTTTTGGTCAATGGAGGAAGTTGTATTGGGAAAGGAAAATGAAGTAAATGATCACTAGTAAAGAGAAGCCTGTGAATCATCTGATAAATGTTGTACATATTGATTTAGAGTCTTTTTTTTGTACTCTGATAGTGGATTGAATGATGTAGATATTTAGCTTGTAGAGGTAGATGATGTACTAGAAATTTCTGAGAATTTTAGAGAAGTTCTTAATCAAGAAAAAGGAAAAATAGAAATTTCTTCTAAGCAGCCTCCACAATAGCAGAAGGTCAGTGAATAACAGAAAAATGAAGTAATCAGTGAAGGTAAGGTTTAAAATAAAGTAGAGTTCCAACATCTAGAAGATGAAGCTGACCTTTGGAGCATGGAATTCGATGGTGCTTTGGGTAAAGACGGTGTAAGTATTGGAATTTGGATTCAAAGTCTTTCTTTTTAGCCTTACAAAGTCCCAAGTAATGTTAGAGTATGTTCCTACAAATTAGCTTTCGATTGCTCTAATAATGAAGCAGAGTATGATGCATTGATTATAGGTCTAAATTTTTTGAAGAAACTGACTGCGAAAAAGATTTCTATTTATGGTGATTCAAAGTTGGTGATTAAACAAGTAAAGGGAGAATATCAAGCGAAGCATCCACGGATGAAAGCCTATATGAACACAATCCTGGATATCTTGAAAATGTTTCCAGCATACACCTTGACAACGGTGCCACAAAGTCAAAACATCATTGTTGATTCACTTACTACAATAGTAAGCAATTTGAATATTCCAATGAATTCTAGCAATAAATTTGAAATTCATGTCAAACATAGGCCTACTATTCCTGATAATCTGAGATATTGGCAAGTTTTCTGGGATGACAATGAAATTAATACCTTTTTGCAGAATGAAGGGAAGCTTAAGAATGCTTTCATTGATGATGTTTGTGATTATAATGAACAAGACATTGAAGTAAATCAGATGGAGGTTTTACAGATGAAGGATAATGTTATTCCTAGAGGTCTCATACCTTTAGAGGAGCTGTTTGATCAAGATGATGTGGCAAGAAAAACCAACCTTGGTTCCTATGGAAAAGGGAGTTGAAGATGTAAATCTTGGAAGAACATACTAGCCCAAGCTTGCAAATTTATCAAAAACATTGTCTCCCGAAGCAAAGGCTAAGTATGTTAAGTTGCTTTTTGAATTTTTTAGATGTTTTTGCTTGGGATTATTCAGATATGAAAGTGTATGACAAGAACATCATTCAACATACTATTCCTATCAATCCGGATCAAAAACCTTTTAGACAAAAGTTGAGGAGAATCAATCCAAAGCTATTGCCATCCATCGAGAAAGAGGTAAATAGATTGTTTAAAGTTGGTATCATTGTTCCAATTAGAATTTTTTATTGGATTTCAAATTTGGTCCCGGTACGAAAGAAGACTGGAGAGATAAGGTTGTGCATTAATTTATGGAACCTCAATAAAGTATTCTTAAAGGATAACTACCCTCTTCCTAAGATGGACCATATTCTAAAAAGAGTAGTTGGAGCATCATGGATGTCACTACTAGATGGCTACTCAGGCTATAATCAGATCTTGGTGCATGAAAAAGACCAAGGAAAAATTGCTTTCGCAACACCATGGGAAACTTTTCAGTATGCCAAGATGCCATGTGGGCTGAAGAATGTCAGAGCCACTTTTCAGCGGGAAATGGACATAGCTTTTTCCAATGAGAAGGATGTTTTCTTGGTAGTCTATTTGGATGACTTGACAATATTTTCTAGTTCTGAAGATGAGCATTTACACCACCTAAGGATTGTTTTTCAGAAATGCAGGAAGTTCAGGATCTTGTTAAATATGAATAAGAGTCTTTTTTCCATGGAGGAAGGTAAAATCCTCGGTCATATAATTTCCAAATATGGTTGTTGGGTAGCAAAAGCCCCGCGCAATGGTAAAGGGGCGCGAAGCTGGACTTTTTAGGTAAAGTTAGGGTAAAGACTCTGCTGAAAGTGCGGAGCGCGAATTGTAATAGGTTGAGTCAAAGGGTAGTCCGCCTGAGAATAATAAAAGGTAATGTAAATAGAGTCAGCCCACGTAGGAAGCGTGGGCTAGGGAAGGGTATAGAGCACGGATCTATGAGGGAAAGGCAGTTGTCTTTGGAGAAGATGAATGGTAATGGGTACTTGAAGTAGAAAAATTGAAAGCATATATAAGTCCAAGTTGAGGGATAAGGGTAGTAGGTAGAGGCTCTGCAGCTGTGTGCGCAGAGGCTTGGAAAGTCCGTAGTTGTGTGCGCGGACCCGTGTAGTTGAGTGCGCAGGGTGGATCTGGATGTATTGGTGAAGATTGTTAATAAAGATAAGTTTACCTTGAATTTTGTGTTAAATGCGACTTTTCTCTTTTTGAATTGTTATGATCTATGCATTTCTACTGTTGAATACTTGTGAATTGGGTTTATTCTTGGTGCGTGAAAGTAACCAGAAATAATAATAGTTTGCTTAAAGACCGCTCTAACTAGATCAGAATAGTAATAATTGATCCAATCTGTAATAAGCACAATAAGGGTAACCAAAGCTATGTAGCGCGAGGCTGCAGAACGGCGTGTGAACCTCACAAACCACATCTAAACATCCCAAGGGTGTGGAAACCTAGTTCCAAGACCCTCCCCTACTACCTCGGGTGAGACCTTAGTTCGCATTCCACGGGCTGTTGCTGAAAGGGCCAGTAGCTGCGGGATTTTTTTGGCTAAATAAGTCTTCCGAACTTTGGTAGGCCCCTATAAGCCAACAAATGGTTCCATTGCCAAGATTGAGATTTGCCTAAGGGGTGTCTAATGTGGGAACACTGGAATCCTACAAAGAAATAACTTGAATATTGGCAGGATCTAAAGCTCCACGAGTTTGCGGTTCAGGAGAAAAGAAACTTGTGGATATTAGAGGAACAGTGGTTGGATCGCTATATATTCACGGACATACATGAGATATTCTTCGTAACATTCCCGATAGAATTGTATGAATGGATTGCAAAGTTAGGTGATAGCATGGGAAGGTGCAGATTGGACCAGTCCATAATGTGGACTTCGGAACTAGTGTGAAGGTTGGAAGCCATCGAACATAGAATTGCACGCGCAGTAGACCACTAGTTAGATTGGATCATTGGGGGATTTATCACTGAATTCACAATAGATACAACTGTAAGTTACAGTGAAGCAGAAAGTCACTTTATCCAAGGACTGCGGGGTAGGTACATCAAATCATTGAATACTTTGATTAAGATGTTGTTGTGCGAAAAATAGATTGTGCATGTGTATTGATGTCTAGGGTAACACAGAGTGGAAAGGGTTATCGAAGAACAGGAGAAGTAGAGAACAACTTGTTGATTTCTGTCTCAAGGGAAAGCGAGGAGGATCTCACTAGGTTCTCGCCAGGAAGTGCAGTCTGATTGATTAAAGAACACTTCCCACTGATACCACCTCCGTCTACACTGCCACCCACTTCAACCGCATCGAGTCCATCCACACCAACACCTTTGCCACCCCCTCCACCACCAAAATCTAGGATGGCGACGACAGTCAAGTTACTGACCTTTCAGGGTATAGGGAATGAAGAGCCAAGTCATTTCTGGTTTGTGATAAAATCTGTATGGGACGCACAAGGCATAACAGATGAAAACATTAAAAAGGCCACGCTGGTCAGTGCACTATAGGATTGCGCACTGACATGGTACATAAAATACTCAATCGACCATCCGAATGAGGTAATAGTGGCGATCCAAGATGTGATGAATGAAGAGTTTGGCTGACCAAAGTCTAAAGCCCAGTCAGTCATTGGATTCAAAGAGATAGTAATGTTGCCTGGTGAAACTCCATGGGATCTAGACAAGAGATTAAAAAGTACTATTCGCGAAGCGAACATGACCTTAACAGATGGGAATCATTGCACATGGTTTGTTGCATCCTTTATGCCCCATTTGAGGACGTCTTTTTCACAACATAAGGTCTCAACCCAAGCCAAGGCATTGGAGACAACAATGAGGCTACATGTGACCCCAATACTGGACACAAGGTTGGGAGTTCAGAAAATCCACATGCAACTTCAAAACTTGAGCCTGGAAGTATAGAGCTTGAAGCAAGGAAGAATGTCCCGACCAGAGGTGTGCCTGGAGATAGGCTATATCAAATGTAAAAGCGAAATGCACGACAAGGACCATTGCTCAATTTTCTTGAACTATCTGGCAGGAGGAGGTCTGATGCCATTAAAGGTAGAAGTACAAGTAGGACCAAGTACTGCGCAGGTGCTTTGGTGCATGATTTTCCAGGAGGGAGGGAAGCATGTGACAGATAATTGCCACATATTATAGAAATACACCCAGACCTCCAACAACAGTATTGCAAATTTTTCCAATCAGTGGGGCATGATGAACGAACATGCCAAAGTTATGACTTAATGCTAGAGAGAACCCCAGCCTATCGAGTGCAGACTGAGGCGTGAGGAGGGTTTCAAGGACACGGTAGGGGAAGAGGATGGGGGCCCAGGCAAGGCCATAGACAATTAATTTGTTAAAATTGTGGAGGACAGGGACACTATGCGTGCGTCTGTACTAACCCAACCAGGATCTGATGCCCCTACTATGAGAAATTTGATCACGAATTAATAAACTGCCCGATTTTAATTGGCTAATTAAGCAAAAAGGGAGTACTCCAACCTCCACCAACCCAGAATATCCAAATTATGTGTGCGTACCCTCATGAATAGGACCCTAGCATAAACATGGTACTAAGAAGTGGCGTAACTGAAGGAAATGAAGGAAAGGATAGGTGTGACACACCTATGAAGGAACAATGTGTGGAGTCAAAGCAAGGAAGGATGGGGCCAAGAGAAGCTCAACAGAGCTTCGCGAAAGCTTCGACCCCAGATAGGAAGGATCAAATGGAGTCAGGAGTGGATATCTCTATGGTCACTACCTTTTTGGAAACCTGCATGAAACTGTTGCACGATCATAAGGTTGTTCAAGGATTGCAAGAGCTGATCACTAGATGCGCCGGATTCAGTGAACCATAGGTCGTTCAGAAGATAGGAAGACATGCTCTCCGCACCGGACACGAGATGAGACTAACTGCGCAAATCGGTAACTATGAAATGGATCAAGTTATCTTGGATTTAGGCTCAGATGCGAAAGTACTACCTAAACAAACCTGGGAACGAATGGGCAAACCCACATTGCAATGGTCCCCAATTCAAATATGAATGGCCAACCAACAAAAGATCTTACTAATGGGCCGATTGCAAGGGATAACGGTAGACATCGATGGTGTGAGTACCCAAACTGATTTCGAAGTTATAGAAATTGTCGACAACAACAATCCTTACCCAGTGTTGCTGGAAATTGATTGGGCTACAGATATGAAGGGGATTATTAACTTAAAAAGGCGCAAGATGACCTTTGAACAGAAGTCACTACGGGTGGTAGTTTCGTTGGATCCAACAGAAGGAGAGCGCTATAATGAACTAGTACGCAATGAAGAAGGTGATGACAAAATTTATTGCATTTATCAATCAGATGCATGCCGTCGAGAATAGAGGTATCTTGTGGGAACGTGATAACATTTTCACCATGGAATCTGAGGAGGAAGTAGAGTGATGGTAGAATCGATTGTAGAAAGTTACAACACTCAACTGTAATAGGATTACTCAATCAGCATGATGTAACGAAAAATGTCGCCCGGGAAAGAAGGACGCAACCCCTGAAGAACAACTCACATGCGTAGTACAGGGACAACCCAGTGCATTGGCAGACAGGTTACGCCTACCAGCAAAAGAATCGTGGAAGCTCAAATATAAGCGAAAGTTTCAACTCCAGATTAGAAGATATGTGCGGTGGATAAGATGGCATAAAATAATAGCCCGAAGAATACAGGTGTCTGGCGAACGACCGACACCTTAAAAAGACCATAGTGGAACACAAGATCATCAAGCCAGGGAGAAACTCCTCTCTACAGCCAAATCAACCACTATAGGTATAGCTTATCCCACCAGGGATGGGATCTGCGACAAGGTTCAACAGCTGTGGGATGCCATTCTGTGTGCAAAATGACAATTGGATGAGTTGGAACAAACTAAGGCCCAAATCCATGACCATAGTATGAAGTTGGACAAAGCCATCGTGAAACATCAATTAGAAGTGGCCTACCTAGATGATGAAAAGGATTTTCCCAAGGAAACTAACATGGATAGCTTTCCTACCTTGATACGGTTGCACTCGGAGTTGCAAGGGTGCACACACCATAGTTCTGTAATGGAAGCAGGAGGACATATAGGGTGCTCGCGACCAAGGTCAGTGGGGAACTAGAAGACCCGTGTGAGGGGTTCACCCTTCTGACTATCCGTTGGAGGTTCAGTCCCAGCACCACAAGCAGTTGGAAGAGGGTGTGCGACTATAAAACAGGTTGTTGTAAAGTTGCGCGATATGACCACCAGGTCCATGCAGAAACCGTGTCTGCATCCTTGGGGATTCACTGCTACAAAGGAAAGATGGAAAGTGACCGTTAAAGATACTACTCATGGTATGATGGCACATTTAAAGCACCTTGAAGTGGGCGGCGGGCCATTAAGGCAAAAGCATAATCGTCTGAATCGCATTTATGAGCTATCACAAGAACAAGATGCCAATTTTTGAGTTCAATCAATATATAAATAGAGCAAAGGTCACACCACCATGTCGTACTGTCCAGCAAGAGAATCGGTCCGTATTACCTACATCATGAGCAACGAGGAAGTTGAAAACAGTCTGTGGTTTCGGACATTGCCATAACACTACAAAGATGTTATCTTGAAAGCTCAAAAACCTACCACCATTAGCCCACAGCCAGAGCCGCCGCAGGAAGTTGAGCACTCTAGATCCCCTTGGATGTTGAAAACCAAGAAGAAACCTCCACTTCCAGACTTAGTTAGACGGTTGTTGTGACACCAGCCTATTGGAAAATCCATAATGAAAGAAAAAGGTACAACTGTTATCATCGATAGCAAGGAAGAAACATAAGAGTCTCCCATGTGGGTAGAAGCAGATGTCCCTGAGGAGGACCCTGTACAGTCAGTGCGACGACCCAAGTATGTGCCTCCAAGCAAGGAGATGAAAAAGGTACCTGCCAACCTGGACAGATTCAATGATACAATCACTACCCCGCCTCTGTCAAAAGCCATCCTAGTGGAAAACTTGGTGGCTGGCCGTGTCGTGACGATGAAATTAGAATATTGCGACCTTGCAGATTGAACAAAAATTCCCCATCTAGAGATGGATGCCTTAATGGACCACAAGATAGACGGAGCGGTGACCTCTACAGCCAAAGAAGTGGTTACGAAAGGTGGACGAAGCCAAATTACTTTTTCTCCTAGAAATCCCCCACTTTCTTCGGTCCCCCATTACTATGTTAGTCATCAAGTAGTTGCTTTTTCTAGTTATTAGAGATACATTATGGGTCGGTAAACTTGTTAGTATCATAGCAGAACTTGTTCACCGGATCTCGCATCTTCCCTGCGCCTGATGGAACCCTCAGGAAATTATTGGTAAAAGCAATGATGTAGGGATGATCGAATGACTGAAGAAGACATATAAGCTCACCAAGGGACCATGAGGGTACGTCATTGACAGTATCTCCAATGACGCAGTCTGGGTGGCCACCCTGTTGCTGGCAGGAAAAGTGGTGCGGAAATGTCGGGGCTCTGAGGTCCCCGTTGTCGTTGTTGCACTGGCTAAAGAATGTGCCACTGGTGTGCAGTTCAACTGGTCACAGTTTCTTTGTGAATAATTTCTTACCAATTGTCACGAAGTCCAAGAAGAAGGCAAGACATTCCATTATGTGTGATTGTTGCTGTCTCTCATGCTGGTCACTACTGAGTTGCCTGAAGATAGTCAGTTTGCTGTTTTAACCCCGGAATGGCTGGAAACTACACAATATGCGTCCCTCTGGGCGACAAAGGTTGCAAGTAGAATTCATGGGATTAAAATCTTTTGAATCTTGATGGACGTGAATGTGCGTTAGTGGATTATTGAGTTACCATGCTTGACAAATCAAGTTTATGAGAGTATGAAGCACATTGCAGAATTCAAAGTAGATATGCATCATGTCTACATTAGGGCGCAGAAGGACCCAACCCAGGAATGGGCCCCTCTCCGGTTCATCGTCACTAATGACATTGTTAACGATATTATTGAAGCTTGGCCAGCAGCTTGGCGAGGCCCCGAGGCAGTGGAATGAGACAAGGTTGCTATTCAGAAACAAAAAGAGGAAGCCATGCACACTGCACAACAAAAGAGGAATGACTAGAATGCTGCACAGGTTAATGTAGCGCGAGACGCAAAACTTGCAGCAATGAAAAAACCACTACCAGGTGCATGGACACCAGCAAAAGGAAAAGGCACTCAGAATGAAACCACTCAGTTGACCACAATGGATATGTCGTCCAGTACTACGGGTACTGCATTGAAGCACTAAGCCACACTAGAGAGACTGAAGCCACGAAAGAAAGAAAAAGCATATAAGAAAGACAGTGAAGTAGCCACCCTAACGGAGGGAAATCTAAATGACATCAAAAAAATCGTTCACGAAGCTATACGGTAGGTAGTTGATGAGGCTATGTCGGAGCAGCACATTGTGTTGGGGGAGCTTCAGACACAGTTATGTGAATTGGGATCAAGAATGGTGCAGGTAGGCACTAACTTTTCTATAGAAACTTCCTGTATGAATGTAGCGACACCATTGCTTAGAGCCCAAGTTGCTCATTCTACTCCAATTCCGGCAGGTGCGTTGGTCACCAACCAACTGGCGGACCGAGCCATACTAGAATGACTTACCAGACTGGGCTAAACGTGGTTGCACTCCCACGTGATAGTTTGCAACAACTCCACAACAATACCACAATCAAACTTCGTGCTAGGGCCAGCCACATCGACGAGATACTCCACGAGCATAAAATTAATATGGAACAACTACGGCTCCAACCCGATGAAGCAGTCACATAAAAACAATAGATGGAAAAGGTAGTAGTGGAAGCCTGTTCAAGTGGCCAGATGTTAGAAATTACAAAGGACTTGCCTGTTGAAGCGCAGATTCGTACGCTGGCTACGGAGTTTTGAAGGAAAAAAGAGGAGGCCACATGGCTCCAGCTAGAGCTCAGCATGCAGATTGTCGAGTTACGATTATAGGTTCCACCCCCAGAGGTCATAGTACAACATAGGAACATTATTTCTATGGGGCGCATGATGCTTACACGGTCACTCGAGGAATGTACCAAGTTGCTCGATTAGTCGATTGATACGCTCACTATCCTTCAAGAAGATCCGACACTCCGTAAATTGGAAGCAGAAGTCCGGGAACTCCAGTAAGCCTATGATCAGCTCAGGGGGACCGCGTAGACCGTTGCTATCCTGCAGCGGTTGGCCAAGATGAGGGAGGTACAGGACATGAAACTCCAAGCCAAAGCTGCGAGATAGAAGGAAGCAGTGGTGAAATCTCATATCCAGCCATGGTTGGATGAGGCATTTGTAGTTTCAACCACCATAGAGCATAAGGTAGCACACATGAAGGTCGAATGTGCTATAATGGAGACAACCGAGACAGGGGCAGAAATATCGGTACCACAGGTGGAATGGATGCAGCACATGACGGAAGAATTTGTTGCTAGTACTAGCGATGCAATGAAGTTGTTGACTGACCTCCACGCAAAGATGGATGCACCAGCTTAGTGACTCGGGATGAGTAACAATGATTGTGTTGGGGGACTGTTGGGTAGCAAAAGCCTCGCACAATGGTCAAGGGGCGCGAAGTCAGACATTTTGGGTAAAGTTAGGGTAAAGACTCCGCTGAAAGTGCCGAGCGTGAATTGTAATAGGTTGAGTCAAAGGGTAGTCCGCCCAAGAATAATAAAAGGTAATGTAAATAGAGTCAGCCTGCACAGGGAGCGCGGGCCAGGGAAGGGTATAAATAAAGCACAACTCTATGAGGGAAAGGCAGTTGTCTTTGGAGAATATGAATGTTAATGGGTACTTGAAGTAGAAAAATTTAAAGCATTTGTAAGTCCGAGTCGAGGGATAAGGGTAGTAGGTAGAGGCTCTACAGCTGTGTGCTTAGAGGCCTGGAAAATCCACAGCTGTGTGCGCGGACCCCTGCAACTGAGTGCGCAAGGTGGATATGGATGTATTGGTGAAGATTGTTAATAAAGATAAGTTTACCCTGAATTCTATGTCAAATGCGACTTTTCTCTTTTTGAATTGTTATGATCTATGCATTTGTACTGTTGAATACTTGTGAATTGGGTTTATTCTTGATGCGTGAAAGTAACCAAAAGTAATAACAGTTTTCTTAAAGACCACTCTAACTAGATTAGAATAGTAATAATTGATCAAATCTATAATAAGTGCAATAAGGGAAACCGAATCTATGCAGCGCAAGGCTGTAGAATGGCGCGCAAACCTCACAAACCATATCTAGACATCCCAAGGGTGCGGAAACTTGGTTCCAACACCATCCCCTGCAACTTCGGGTGAGAACTCAGTTTGTGCTTCACGGGCTGTTGTCGAAAGGGTTTGTAGCTGCAGGATTTGTTTGGCTAAATAACTCTTCCGACCCTAGGCAGACCCCTATAAGCCAACAATGGTATTCGTATTGATCCTTCAAGGGTGGAGGAAATCCAAAAAATAGACTTTCTGTGCAACAAAAAGGAGATTCAAGATTTCAACGGTAAGATGAACTTATGCAGATTTCTACCAAATTTGGTAGAGAATTTGCGTGAGTTGACTAATATGTTGAAGAAGGACATCACTATGAAATGGACTAAGGATGCCATGCAATATTTCAATTTGGTAAAGCTTGCCTTGACCACAGCCCCAATTTTGATTAGTCCCAATTATACTCATGATTTTATCATATTTTCATTTGCAATTGAGCACACTTTGGTTGCAGTGTTGATGCAAAAGAAGGATCAGGTGGAACAACCCATTGCTTTTTTCAGTCAAACTACTTGAGATGTTGCTTTGTGCTACAATATCATTGAGAAACAAGCTTTAGCTCTTATAAAGGCATTGAAGGATTTCCGAGTCTACATTCTGCATTCACATACCATAGCATATGTTCCTAACGCAACTGTCAAAGATGTTCTCATGCAAACAGATCTAGAGGGAAGAAGAGGTAAGTGGATAGAAACAATGTTAGAGTATGATACTGAGATTAAGCCTACCAAACTGATCAAAGGACAAGGCCTGGAAAAATTGGTGGCTGAATCAAATCTACATGCTCTAGACATAAATCTCATTGTAGCAATGTCAGATGACGAAGATGGTGGCACACTCATTTAGGTATTAGAGATGTTTCTCAACTCACCTTGGTATTATGATATAGTATATGTTCTTCAGCATCTTTCGCCGCCTCCTGGAATGTCAAGAAGTAAAGGTAGATCACTAAAACTAAAGTATGCAAAATTCTGCATTTTAAATAGTGCTCTCTATTGGAAAGATATGGGAGGGGTTCTTCTTAACTGTTTGGTTGAAGATGAAGCTCAATAGGAATGAATGATTTCCATAAAGGGGATTGTGGTGGTCACCTGTTTGGAAAACAAAAGCTAACAAAGTGTTGAGAGCAGGATATTATTGGCCAAATTTATTTTCATATTTATATAAGACAGTCATGAGCTGCCATGAATGTCAAGTTTTTCAGGGAAAAAGGAAGCTGCTTCCTCTTCCTCTGAAGCCAATTGAAGTAAATGAACCTTTCCAGTAGTGGGGACTTGATTTCATAGGAGAAATTCATCCTACATAATCAACACAACACAAATGGATTTTGACAGCTACTGATTACTTTACCAAGTGGATTGAAGCCATTCCGACAAGGCAAGCTACAAACACGACAATTATTCAGTTTCTAGAGTCTAATATCTTGTCTCATTTTGGTTACCCTCACAATATTATTACAGATAATGCAACAACATTTAAGTAAAAAAGGATGGTCGAGTTTTGCAACAAGTACAGTATCACATTGGGTCATTCCAAGGAATACTACCTGCAGGGCAATGGACTAGTTGAGTTGTCAAATAAATCCTTGCTGAATATTATTAAGAAAATGTTGGAGGCAAACAAAAAGGTTGGCATCAAAAGCTTGTCAATGCCTTGTGGGTGATAGAGTGAACAAAAAGAAATCAATAGGTATGTCACCTTTTGAGTTGGTTTATGGTACTGATATGGTGTTTCCCACATCACTTGCAGTCTCGGTCATGATATTATTACAGGAAGCTGGCAGCGAAGAGGATGATATTCAATGCTGGATTAATCAAATGATTCACCTTCAACAAACAAGGGACAAGGTTTCTCCAAACACTTTCTGGCTACAAGAGAAAATAAAGAAGATTTATGACCACAAAACCAAGGCAGAAAAGTTTCAGCTATAAGATGTATTGCTGTGATGGGATGCATGAAATTAAGAAAAAGGAAAGCATGGTAATTTTGACAATCTATGGAAAGGACCATATAAAATTTCACCCTATCGAGGATAGAATGCATTTTTATTGAAATAAATGGATATTCAAGAATGCTCAAGAGGACTAGTGAATGGTAGGCTCCTAAAAAACTACTACTTCTGATGTTGTTCCCTGAAGTTGCTTCACCGTCATTGTATATACTAGTTTTCTTTTCCTTGCAAGATTTCAAGTACAATGTCATCTGAGCTTGGGGCTCGAAGAGAAGGCTATAAAGCTTAAATGATTTGTGTTGAGTTTAGCTGGTTTTTGAGTTAGTTTAGAGTCAGTTGTGAGTCAATTTTCAGTTTATATTGAGTCATCATTCTTCAAAATTGTAAAAAAGGGGTTTTTAGTCTTCTGTTTGTTTGACCATATTGGCCCAATCAGCTAGGCACTTGGTCTATGGTTTTCTTGAAACCTCTAAGGAGTTTCCATCACCAATAAGGCCAATGTTAGTGTCAGAATTGGCATACTTCCACCAGGGATCAAATCTACTCTTTGCATTTTCATTTTAGGGGTCTCATACTGAAATTTTTGCATCATTTCATTAGGTCATGTCAAGTTGATCCACTGATGGTTGTCTTCTTCTCAGAAAACCAATTTTTTCCTCATAAGGTACACTTGTTGACCCATCTCCAGGTTGTATTCAGTCATAGTTTCAAAATCAAAATAAATCATGTTTCCATTAGGTCTTAGGGCATGTTTCCATTAGGTCTTAGGGTTCACTTCCAAGGTCAAAGGCATGATTTAGAGTGTAAATAAAGGGCAACAAAGGTATGAGGATGATCAATATACCAAGAGTGATTGTTAGTAAGTCATGGTCACTGTACAAATATTTCTTTTCACTAATGTAATTTTCATCTCAAAAACGTGCTTTTGAGATGAAAACATGGTATTTTTAGTTAATTTATATATTTTTATGTAATTTAAGTCACTTTATGTAATAAATGATCCTGATTGCACCAAGAATCTCTCCTTGCTACAAGACAATGAACCACTACAAAAATAAGTTCAAATTGAGTATCATCCACCTGAAAAGGGACAATGAAGAAAAGGCATTAAAACAGAGATTTGAAAAAGGTCCAACACATTAGAAAGTGGGTTTTTCTAATGAAAAATCAAAATTTACTCCTATATAAGATGTCACATTTCATTTTCAAGCATGTCATTCTATTTGACAAAGAAGAATACAAAAATTGAAGGAGAGAGAGGAGAAATTGAGCAAGTTCTTGGCCAAGGAGAAGTGGCACTGCGCATAGGGAGGTTGGCGTTGCACACAGGGCAATTGGAGGTGGCACTGCGCATAGAGGTCGGAGTGCTGCCTGTAGGGATAGAGTGCTATGCATAGGTCAGTTTTCCCAGTGCAAAATCAATGGCATTGAACATAGAGAAAGGTGCTGCACACCTATAGGTGGCGCTGCGCGTAGGGCTAGCAAGGGCCAAAACGCCCTCCTGCCACCCAAAAACACCAAATTTTCCTTCTTTTATCCTCAAGAAAGTAATTGTTGCCCCTGAACTTCACCCTTGGCATTCAATTAGTTCATTTGATGTTAATTTGCTATGCTAAATGTGAAACCCTAAGAATTTCCTCTACTTATGCCTTGAAGCCCTAAACCTTTCTATACCTCTCATCATTCAATCCTAAAACCCTTTATATCCCTCCCATATCTCCTTTCACCTATTCTCAAAAACCTAACCCCTCTTACATATCCCTCCATGTCCCTTATTCCTTCATCCCCAAAGTAATATCCTAAAACCCTAGCTCCTATCCCTCATTTTCATGGTTCATACCGCCCCACTCATTTTCATGTTTACCTAGTCACCAAATACCCCACAAGATCACTTCCCCTTCCCTTATTCCTAATCACCCTTACTCACTCTCTCCATCCCTTTTCTAGGAGTGCACATCCTCAAAACTTGGCAAACATGGACAGAGGAGACAGAGATTATGAGGAGGAGGAAAACACTGGCAGTGATAGTTTAGCAGGTAGACCTCAACATTAGAGAAAACCATACAGGGGGGTAGGATTATCTGGGAAGAGCCATCAAACCTCAGAGAGTTGTAGGCCTCTCATTTAGCTATCACTGGTTTCAAGCACTTAGGTTGTTATGAGTTCTGTGAGTAGGTGGAGAGAGTTCAACACCATCTTGAGGTCACCAGGCTTTTTGTAGACAATCTTCATAACAACTAGGTGACTCTTGCTGGGGTGACATTCACAGTTTCACACTCCATCATTGTGGATGCAACCAAGATTCTAAATGTGGGAGAAAAATTGTATAATGAACATGACTTAGATGAACACTATTATGAGCCCTACATCAAATCTAGGTATGGAAATGAAGCAAACATGATTTTTCCTTTCAGGTTTCTTGAAGACAAGTATGCGCCCATAATGAAAATTTTCATGAAATATTTCACTTGTGAGGGTAGATTTTCTATATTGTACACCTATCACATCAGGCTTCTCATGCATTTTACAAGGGTGAGGATGTTGAACATCCCTTATTTCTTGTTTAGGAATATTGAGAAGATGGCCTACTTTGTACAGAAAAAGCCATACCCCCAGTAGATGAGTAGTCTCTACCACTATTCCTTGATCAAGATGATTGTGCTACATCATCTTAACCTCCTCAACATCTCCTGGGAGACATTCATTGCCCATGACATCTTTAGGGGTCCTCAAATTCCTCCACCAATGTCTCAAGAATTAGGAGGACCTTCTAATAGTACTCAGATAAAGAAAGATAAGAAGGACAAAGAAACTAGAGCCATTGAGGTGCCTGAAACCTACAAGACATACTAGAGGGGGAAAAGAAAATTGTTTGCAGATGATAGGCAAGTGTTTGCTCCTATTGGTGTGGAAGCTACTGGTGGGCCCCAGTATTGCAGCAATAATGCTGCAACTCCTGCAACTCCATTCTTTAATTTTATCAACGGGGTAGTTCGTAACAAACTTGAAAGCGACGGTGCTGTATGAACAAGTACTAGCTCTTGCCGCGACTGTCACTTGATCAGCTGCCACAAGTCTGCTAGGAGTTTAAGCCAACTTCTATGAGCTCTCAGAAGAAGCTTTTTAACTGATGGACGAAAGCTAACTCAAAGAAGGCTAATCTAATTGCAAAAAGAAGCGAAAAGCGGAAAGGAAATGCAAACCCTAGCAAACCCTAATTTTACCAGCTAGCCCTACTGATGCAAAAAAAAGGATGCAAGCTACTGAAAGAGATGCCATTACTTCTAGGAAGGTAAAATTCATGTGTCTAAACTACTTCTATCTGAAGAAAACATCTTTTTGTATTTTTGATTAAGTTGTCAGAATTACCATGCATGTGCTTTCACTGTTTTTGACTGTGTAGAGGTGGATCGGTGGGAGAAAATGCTTGCAGGAGGTTGGGAAGGTTAGAATAGGTCCTAATGGGTCCCTAACACCCTTCCTAAGAGTTTCACAATGATCGGATCTCAAGAAATCGATTTCGTGAGCTTCTACAGGAAGTCTGCAGGGGTTCTACAGGATGTTATGGAATTTCTACAGGATGTTATGTAATTTTCTACAGGATGTTCCGAAAAGAGGATTTTGGAGAATGGATGGAGGGAAAAAGGTGGAGGAACAAGTATGGAGGTGAAATAGGGGTGTAGGGCAGTTCAAGCCTTGGAGGATGGAGTCAAGGAGTGGCACAGATGGTGAGATTTGTTCAAGGAGGGATGAAACGATGTTGCACAAGAAGATGAGAATCATGGCAAAGTAAGCGAATGAGGCAAATGTAAGGTAAGGGTTCTAAGTGAAGGGTGAAGTAGGTAGGTTGGATGGAGTATGAGTAGGTAAGGAAGGATAACAGGTACTCTGAAAGTGGTTTTTCAAACTAAACAAACAAACACTTATAAAACCTATGACCTAGTTACTTCACTCTAATCTGACCTAACAGCAAAAGGAAACAAACAGAAGTTTATTTGAAATGAAATAATGTGAAACGCTATGAAAACTAAGCAATCAAGACTCTGAACATGTAACCAACTTCTGCAAATAAAAATCGAACACTAATGATTGCATGGCAAAGAAAAGATTGTGATTTTGTTGGCAGCAAGGTCACCTTGATCCCAGCTCCTGATCCCACTGAGGGAGAGGTGAAATCAGAGGTTCTTGATGGCCTTTTTATGAATCTCTTCCCTGTTAATAACATATCAACTCAATCTGAACATAAAAATCCTTTTTAATCATCAAAAGAAATCTAAATAACAAAGCAAGATTTAAATCTAAATAGCAGATTTTATTCTAGGAATGTAGCAAAAACACATAAAGGTAAACAAAGGAATTACTGGGCACTTGATATGGGCCCAACCCCAAGAGCTACAGCCTCCTAAGAGAGATTTAGAGCTGGTGCAAAGTTGGATTCATATTTATTGAGCAAGAAAAGAAGAGTTACATCAAAAACTGCCCACAAGGGAAAGCTTGAAAAGGTGCTGAAATGCAAAGCTAATCTACTGACTAAAATCGAACTACAAACTAGCTAACTTCTACCTACAAAGTGACTAACTACTAGCTAACCAAAATGAGGC